>JACEGR010001305.1:0-176113 GCA_014170235.1 Listronotus bonariensis
AATAATTTGTATTTTATAAATTTGATTCATAGAGGCACGATCTAAATAATGTAACAACTCCAAATTCAGTTAAAAATCAGTTTTTTAGTGTAATTATTTGGCTTGTTACAGTCTCATAGCCATTTTTGACTTGTTTCACTATAGAACTGAGGATTGTAATATGCCATAAACTGTAGTAACTGACCAAACTGACTGTATCTAATTTTATTTTAGGCAGCAACAGATTTAAAAGAATTTGAGTAATAAATCTTAAATATTTTTTTAAACTTATAAAATAAGCTTTACCAATTGGATAGCTAGATAAAACGGGAACATTGTCGATATATTCTTTGCTAGTCCATTGCTTTTTTCACCCAAAAAAAAAAAATGGTAATTTAAATCAAACATAACCGTTACAATAAAATACCAATTTTATGACTCCATTAAACCAGCATTATTGCTAATGCCATAGTAACCAAAATAACATTAAAAATAAAACATAATGTATCGGTGGATAATATCAACTTTTTACTTTAAATATAAATCCCTGAAAGGGTTGAGTTATTTCATGAAAAATTTCCCAATATGTCGCCTATTTTCTAAGGGACGCTTAGAAAAATCAAAAAACAGTTTCGCGAGCTTGAACATGTAAGGAATTTAAGAAAAGTAGCTGCTAATGAAATAAGTGATGATACAAAATTCAAATATATGCTTAGTATAAAAAAAACGTACTTTTAGTTGAAAAGTAGCGCCAATGACCTTAGCCATTCATTCAATATTCGAACATTGAAAGAAAAGCAAACACATCCCTGTAAATTGATACTAACGTAGGAGCTCATAGAAGACGATTGTGATAGAACGGAACGGAAATAATGACAAGGTTAAATAACAATGAGATCTAATTATAACATGTTTTATTTTTTGATAACTGCGCCTTAACACTTTGCGGTCATGCTAATTGACAGAATTGCCGCTATTGGTCTACTCTCACTGGATTAGAGACGAACATATCCAACACCCTAAAAAGTTTAATGTTTGAGCAGAAATTGTTTAAGATCAAATCGTAGGTCCCTTGTTCATCGATGGTAATTTAAGTGGAGATAATTATTTAGTACTACTTCAAAATAATGTCGTGCCAACTTTAATAAGCTTATATCCTGATCTAGCATTCTCACAGGTTCCAGGCTAATATTATCTGGTAGTACCCCAGCCGAATATTTCCAAATCTGTGGATAGTAAGGCAAGGAGCAATGGAATAGTTGGCATGATCCCCTGATGTGACGTTATTAGACTTCTTCTTATGGAAATACGTCAAAAACATTATCTACAATACTAAACTTCTCGACTTAGCTGACTTAAGAAGATTAATAATGGTTGCGAATAGATTGATCACATCTGAGATCTTGAGTAACGTTAGAAGCAATTTCTGTTGAAGATTAGGGTGTTGCCAAGATGTTGGCGCGGGCATTTTTAAACTTTAATATATTTTTGTTTACATGCTTGTAAGTACATTGTAGCAAATTATTGTTACCAAATTATTTTATTGGTTTTTAATGTTTTTTTTTGCAATAAATCTAAAACCATTTAATATTTCTAAAACAGTTCAATATAGGCATAGGACATTGAACACAAAATGTGTTTAAAATGTTCTAAAAATTCAAAAATTAAATAATATCCAAAATCTAGTAAAATAAATCATTGATAATATCGAGGATTTCCTGGCAAAAGAGCGTATCCACATAATTTGTTATTTTTTTATGTCAAAACATAAGAGCTTCCGGCATGTTCGAAATTGTAATAAGTGTTAATATGCTACAAAAAGAGTGCAATATTGGCTATTCTATTAAGGCAGAGAATACGGCATTCTGGCATGTCAAACAAATCGCCATAAGCTTCAAATTTTGCGAATAAATATCACAAATTATGTGGATACGCCTTTCTGGCGGGAAACCCTCGATATACAGACAGAGTGTTGAAAAATTTAAAATAAAAAAAATTACCACAGTAACAGAATAAATATTAGTTTAATTTACAAATCCAAAGAAGCTTCAGTATCTGAGAGCAACGTGTCATAAGTTGTAAATTAAATATATAATTATAAAAACAGTGTTTTTGTTTTTAAAATAATTTAGGGTGTCGGACTACCCAAGGAACGTAGTTAATTTTAATACTTACAGGTACATTAGTATTGCTTGTCGTGCTATTGTCATTCATTGCTACAATAGCAACAGATAAAACAGATCTCATGCAATATGAGGACATCATTAGTAGGAAATATAAAAGCATTTGTATATGTCTACATCCGAGGTGGGGACCTAATAAGAGTAATACATAAATAATTGTCATTCTCAATTGTCAAAAAGTCAACCGTAAGTAAAAAGTTTTTTAACTGCCTTCACCTTTTTATCAAGATTTGTTTTGATTACTTCCACCAGCAGTTAAGAATTACTTTTTCGTGTTAACCGTTATTATTGGCGTGTTTTACAGTTGATTAAAAAATAATAATAATAAAATCATTATTATTATTGTCAAGAAAATATAGGTAAAGAAAAGATAGGAAAAAGAAGCAATAATTTGGACTGTTAAGAGTTACATAAAATTATTACAAACTTAAACTGTACAGTATAAAAAAATATAGCGATTTTTTAAATATTTTATGATTTTGTCAGTATTACTTAAAATATTAGAGCCTTAAAGATATGGTAATGAAAGATATTGTAAACATTTCCATTTAAATGGCACAAACGGCATATTTTCTGACTTTCCCCGTCGTTTTGAAAGAAATTTAAGATAGCCAATTAATGTATTTTGTATCACCTGCATTACCTTTATTTTATTTTGATCCAATTATTTAAATAACAAAGGCTGAAAATGTGACTGTTTTGATGCACTAGCTCAAAAGAAGTTTAAAATAAACCTAGAACCCATATGGGAAAACACTTTACCACAGAATCCAAAAAATGTAATAAATAGAGTGTTCCATATAAAAAAACGCAATGTAAAGCGTAAGTCTTTTGCTTTTCATGCAATTGTTTTTCCATTACGATTTCTAAATTCCGCGAGCTAAAATATATGAAAACAGAGTTGAATTCAGGAAAAGGCCCAGAGAAATTGACCAAATTAAATTTACGAGTGGTTGTTTTTGTTGTAAAGTAGTTGTTTCTTTGGTTTTTAAACGTAAGTATTTTTTTGCTCATTAACTTTTAAAAGGTATATACATATTTTTAGTAATAGGGTCCTATGGAAATATTAAACTCTTCCTCCCTAATAAAAACTTTTCTAAATTCAACACTGTATAAGAAGCTTTAAATTTAATCGCAGTTTTTGATAAAACACAACTTTAAAAGTACCTATCTCACAAGTTTTACTCTAAGTTTTATTATTTATTCTAAAAAAAAGTTTTTTATTTGACATGTGTTATATTATTAATATATAAATATTACATATTTCGATAAAAACATGTAAAATTTATAACCTGAAAATTTGTGTTTTATCAAAAACTGCGCTTTGATTTGAAGCTCTCATATATCTATTTTTTTTTATTTCTTTAAAAATACGGGGAAAGTAAAATACATGCCGTTTTTTCTTCTAAATTATAATTTAAATCTTTAATATTTACACGCCAAAAACGCAGAAGCAAAGATATGGAAATTTTTGCATAAAGCTTTTGTGATATATCAAAGGACTAGAACTTTTCTTGATAAAAGTAATAACATTTTTTACACATAGATAGTAAATAATATAAATAAATTATACCAACCTTTTTCTAACTCAGTGCCACTATCGTTCTGCTCTGCAACTTTTTCATCACCACAACAGTTCATATTTTAAGGGTAATTTTGAAATATAAAATGAATAAAAAGTTAATTTTGAAATGTAATTCAACTTTTTTATTTGGTAACATTTGTTTTCCGGTTTAAAACGTTCGACTGTATCTACGGGAAATAAACATGAATTAGGATGCAACTAACCAGATATTAAAAATATGCTATAATGTTCTAATAACTTAATTGCATTTTTGGTGCATAATTTAATAGTAACTCCTGCATATGAAATTATTAATAAATAATGTATAAGTATAGCATACATTTATTACATATAGTCCACCTTTTTTCATCTTCAAAACATACTAGTTTATACAAGGTATATAGAAGGTCTACTGACTAATTTTAAGGGATGACTTTTTTAAATTAATATACAGGGTAATAATTTTTAAGTCGGCACAGAAGCTAGCAATTCTTTATTATTGAAGATACGAAGTCGGTTAAATTAGCGAAGTCGTAATATTTTGATAACAGTTTTCTTTTCGCTATTAAAAGGGCTTTTAAACATTATTAATACTTACATATTTTAGACACTCTTCTAAATAAAACGTAAGTGGCGCATATCCAAAATATTCCGTTTAAAAAAAAATCAGTAAACAAACTTAAGGGACCTGGAAGTAAAAAGGCGTGCTGGGCGGGGTAAAATTGGTAAAATGAGTTAATACATATTTCTTTTGAAAATAAACATTAAAAATATGATAAATATAAAATTGTTTATTTATAACCTAAAGGTAAGAAAAAAACGACTTAAAACATCAGTTATACCATGCCAAATATGGAAAGCATTTTGCAACATCGGAAGGGTCTGATTCTATTTATGAGTGAATAAAAAAAGAATTCTCACAAACTGGATTCATAAGGTGTGTATTAGTCTCTATTATAATTAAAGGATAAAAAAACGTTGACTAACAAGAACTAACCTGACCACCCTTTATAATCCCTCTTTTATTATTAAACATTTATCCAAGGTTGCCAATTATCCATAATAAAAGTGGACAAATGCCAAAAAATATTTTTTTATTATTAAAAAAGAAATTAAAAAAATTATAACTGCGTCTTTATTATAATATTAAGGACAACTAATAGATAACATGTACGTCAAAATATTTTAAAAAATCATTAAAATAGCAGAAAACCGTATACTAAATAATACCATAACCATATTTTTGCCGCTGATTAACGTGCTACCAAAAAAAAAAATTAAACATCGAAGATTTGATTTATTGCAAAAAATTTACTTTTTTAAATAAAACACCCTGTATATTATATCACCATTCTAATAATTTATTAAAGAGCAATAAAAAAGTCCTTAGGTGTTATCTCCAATTTTTGATAGTAAATTGGCATTTTAAAAATAGAATACCATGTATATTGCCTTAGAATTTAATAGACATTTTAAAGAGCTTTAAGAAAATATCACATTTGATATGTCTATCTCTTAAAGTCTTGGAAATATGGCCATTCAAATCTAAAAAATAGTAAATATAATGTCTATTTTATCTTTAACACAAAACTTAGTGCTTATAGCTTGAAGCTGTTAAGATGATAAACATTATTAACATAATTTTAAGATTTGGATGACCATTTTTTAAAACTATATGAAATAGAAATATCAAATAAAGTATTTTCCTAAAGCTCTTTAAAATATCTATTTAATAGTGACGCAATATACGGGAAGTTTACTTAAAAATGCCAGTTTACTATTAAATTTCTGAGTATTGCCATATCTCTGAAACTATTAAAAATGGGATAAAACACATAAGGACTATCTTTAGAGCTTTTTGATAAATCTTTTAAAGAGTTATATAATATACAGGGTGTTTCATTTAAAAAAGTATACTTTTACAACAAATTAAAAACCCAATGTTAAATTGTTTTTTTTGGCAGCACGTTAATTAGCGGAAAAAATACAACAACTTTCCTAATTTTACTGTAACAATTCGAGGGCCACTATTAGAATTTTAAAAATGATAAGAGACACAGAATTGGGTTAATTGGGGCAAAGTTGCATTTTTTCGGTCCACAAAATGATGCCATTAAATTAAGGATCTTTACATTTATGCGATGTTTTGACCCGAAAAACCATGATTCACTATTTTGCCATTAAAAATTATGATTTTATCCTAAACGTTCGGGGAAATTACTATTTGACGGTAAACATACATATTTTTTTTTCATTACTGCTTCTTTTTTTAGTTAATATTGTTTCAATAATTTAATAACAAGCCACAATATTAATTTTATTTATGTACATTTAATAATGCGTATTAAAATAAAGCATTTAATTTCATTAAACTCCCCTATTAATTTTATTGTAGCCTTTCATAAAAACAGATAAACACTTACCGGTGAACAGAAATTTACCCAAACGTTTTGGATAAAATCATAATTTTTAATGACAAAATATTAAATGTAAAGTGTAATATGTCATTGAATTTAGAATTTAAAACAGTGGCGGCTCGTGCATTGGAAAACAGGGGAGGCTAAAGTCATAAAGACTATATAAACACAAAAAAGGCCGATAATTTTTTGGTGTACCGCACTTATTTAAAGCAAAATACGTAATATTTGCATAAATGCAAACAAAAATTGTGTATTACCGCATATATTGTTAAATTTATGGGGAGGCTAAGCCTCCCATGCCTCCTCTGACTAGCCGCCAGTGATTAAAATACGAGTTAATTAAAGCAGAAACCAAATATTTCAATTAATAGTGTGTCATTTATATTGAAATATTTCTTTAAACAAACTAAGAAAAAAATACTGTTTTTCGGATAATTTCGAAACGGCTGTAAATGTTAACATTTTTAAAACGGAAAATGGTTAAGAATAAAAATGCGCAACATTGCGTCAATTTAACCAACCCTGTATCTCTTACCGTTTCTGAGATCCTAATTTTTGACATCTAACAAACAATAACTATTTTCTTTTTGCATTTAAATAAATCCTATATACTTGGAGGGCAATCGCCATATAATCTTTTTACGATTTTACGTTTTCGATTTAAATAGTGTTGTGACGTAACATTTTAAATACACATAGGACCATTTTACGTCACTGGGACTAATATACCATATAAAACTATCTTCTGGGACCATGAGACCGGTGAACAATCAAAATATATTTATTTGTATTTCACAGTTAAACTACAGGAACTATTTCGGTATTTAAGGATAAACTACAGCAAATAACTTACGGCTTAACCAAAAGTTTGACTCTTTACTTAACTTCACTTAACACTTCAACTTTTACTACTTAATTATTATTATTTTTTATATTTTTTTCTAATCCCCAATAAGTTGAACCCTACTGTTTATAGTTACCTGCCGATTTATTTTGTGACCTAGAAATTGATATTGGTCATTTACCTTGGATGTTTGAAGTTTAAACTTATTATTATTTGTTTTAATTTAGGATGTGCTTTCTTCAAATTCGAAGTTATTAAATAAATATTCAAATTATTAAATTTTACATACCCTCCTATACAGGGTGTTCAAAGTATAAAATAATAAATCCCCTATCCTTTACTCCTACACTTTTAAACAATTTCCAGATATTCGTATAACTTAGCATACAGTGTGTCCCAGAATAGGTGTTACGAAAGGACAAATGGACCAAAAATTTTCGAATTTGTTAACGTCCTTTTGAGAAAACTGATCGCATGATCCAAAACTGATAAATACCAATACTCCCATTGGTAATATATAGGGCGAATTATTACCTAAAATATGAAAAATAACCCAAGTACCTTTATTTTTAAACATAGAGCAAAATTGTATAAATAACTGTTGTAGATAATTAAATTTTACAGTAAAATTTAAAGCAGATAAAATATTTTTGTCAATGTTTTACATTATGCATTAACAGTTTTTATAATACTTGGCTTCGGGCAGCGAATTTATTTTTTTTAGTTTTTTTATTTTGCTGCTCTTGCCAATTTTTTTTATTTGTAATGCGCAATGTAAAAATTACCAATAACATTTTTTGTACTTATATGCTTTAACTTTAAATTTTTTGGCATGAAATTTAATTCTTTACAACATTTACTTATGAAATGTTGTTCTATTTTTAAAAATAAAAGTAGTTAGCTCCTGTGCATTTTTCACATTTTTAGTTATAACTCGCCCTGTATAATACAAATTGAAGTATAAATTTGGTATTTATCTGTTTTAGACCATGCAACCTGTTCTTCCAAAATTTCGTTTCAAAGTTCAAATATTTTTGGTTTATTTGTCCTTTTGTAACACCTATCCTGGGATACTACACATACACACATACTTGGATTTTTAAACAATAATTGTACCCCAATTTTTACAAAGTATACCCTTTTCTGTGTAAATAAAAAACTGCCATTTGTTGCACACACTATGGATCTTACCGTATAAGTTATTTTTTTAAATAATTGTATATACATGTGGATAACGTCGTGCTAGACCGATATCACGATATACAACTTTTCTTTTTTAATTAGAATATCCTGTATATATTATGTCCTCTAGTTGTATTAGATATAGGAATGAACAAAAAAAACTTTCAAAAAGAATAAAAACAGTTTACAAACAGAATTATTTGTAGAAGTTGCAAATATTATTAGGATAAAGAAGAAAATAATAAATGAAGTAAACTGAATTAGGTTGGAACTAGATTACTCTTTTATGAATTACTCTACCACTGCAACCTGCTCATGTTTATGGTGAATTCTTTATTTATATTTTAGAGCACGCTTTCTTCTTTTAATCAGACTCAATAAGCTTAAAATTGGAATTTGTAAATCTTGCCGCCTAGTCTTGCAAACCGCAGGCGATGGTTTTATCTTCTCCTGACAGAACCGACATAGGTTTTTCTTCTGCCGAGCCCATTGTTTTCAGGTGCTTCTTTAGTCTGTAATGTCGTGTTAGTTGACTATAATTTACTGCCTTTCGATTGTTATTCAAAAGGTCTTTTATAAATTCTGACTAGTACGCCTATATGAGTTTTTCGCTTAACGCTGTACTTCATTTGGATAAATACCACAGTAGGGCCCAGAACCTACTATTGTCATGCCAGCACCCTCCTTTCGCATTTTATCTGCTGTCTTGGTGGCCCTCGTCTCCCAGTACCCAGGCAAAAGATAGCTTGTTGGACGCTCCCACCTCTTTCAGCCTAACTACACGGCCTGCACCAGCTTCAAGCTGATTTTAAATGAACTGATCGCCTGATGGCTGCGGCTATTCGAAAAAATTACTATAACTTTATTTATATAACTCCTTATGGTAATTTCTTTAGAACATTGTTTTATAGCTACAATTTCTGCCAGGAACACTGGAAACTGTTCTCCGAAAATAATATTTATTTTTGCCCGTGGTTTAACTTCTTAATATATACCAATTATACCTGTTCCAACTCTTTGGCCTGTTTTGAAGCTGTTCTGTGAATTAGAGTAGGTCAGCTTTAACAGCAGCCTACTAGTCCTTTGTATCCAATATATCAAAATAAAAATATTTGTTTAGCCAATAGCTTGGTACCATTTTATCCGACGGCATAGCATCTTACACAGAAAGTTGACTTCGTCGTCCCTATTGAATCTTCATTGTATGGCTCTTTCTGGTCTTATGATAAGACTCTGGCCTTGTTTTAGATGGTATTGTATAGATGGGTCCACATTTATTTTATTCTAAAAGCAATACCGCCAAGTACACAAAAAATGATAAAGAAAACAAATATTTTCGTAGGCACATAGTGCTGACAGAGCCTGATTTCATATTTTTAGATAAATAAAAAAACACTGCTAAAACACGTGTAACGTACTTAATAACATCCTCTTATTTCGCCTTTGTCTTGCCATAAAACCGGTGGCACGTGGCGTGGAACTAGAAACTCGTCGGGTTGAATATTTTTTGCTACAATAAATCATTGTTCACAAAAGGGTTTATTTACTTTATTACTTTTTGTGTACTTTGCGGTATTGCTTTTAGAATGAATCAAATGTGGACCCATCTATACCGCTTTTACTTCACTTTGTATGAATATGTGAAATGGCGGTAGGTTAAATAGCACTTCCAGAGCTGAAGTGGGGGGTGTTTTCATGCCCCCCGTAATAAATAGACAACCAAGCGGAAAAAAAGTAAGAGCTTTTAACTCTACAAGATTCATTCTCACTTCATTCAGTCTCTTAACATGGAATGGAAAAATTAGTAAAGGTAATAATAATAAAATAAAAGATTTTAAATCAGGATAATTGTTCCTAAGAAAACTTTATTACAAATAAATAGAATGTTTTAACATACGTCAACAATGAACCGAAATAATCCTAATGAACCTATTTGGTCTATCTATAGTGACATTCCCACGCAATAAAAATTGATCATTAAAAAAAAATACAGGTTAATTTTATTGGATAGTATTGAAATGTTCTAAGCTTTAAATATTTTTTACAGCTATTTATGATCATAATTAGCCAGTTTTCCAGCAAGAAGAGGTTGCAGACGGAAATATAAAAAAAAAATATTGCAAAATGCTGTGTCATTAAAAGTAGTGTAAAAAGACAGTTATTTTAACTTCTGACATCTTTAAAAATAGTACTGGTAAAAGAAACCTAATTTTAGAGTATTTCTTTATAAAAAATATTTTTTAAGTATTTTTAATAAATCCAAAATTTTGTTTGTTCTATCAACTTATCTACTTTGCTGTTAAACCATTTTTTTTTCATATAAAATAAATATACATATACTTACCTTTAAATTAGGATGAACCGCCCGTCACAATATATTTAACTTATTCAAATGTTAATAAAGCAAATTAAAGTAGCATTTTTACAATAACATAATTTTAATATATCTATGCCTAATCTAGTATTTTACAATTGCGTTTTTACTATTCGCCCATAAAAATCTATTGCTAATGAGTCAAACGTATTTCAAAAGAATTCTGCTTAACACTTATCAATGAAGTATTATTAAATTAGTAGCTATAAAATGTGTAGTTTTATCGCTATTTTTTATGAACAATGGAAGTGTATGTTGGTGATATAATTTACTATAAATTACTACTAACTAATTGTAAGGTAAAATTTTTAGGTAAAAATTAAAGGAACATTCTAATAAGTCACCTACCCAACAATTGTGAAGAATATTTACCCGTATTCCGACGCGAGGCTGAACAGTTATTAACACTATAACAGACGTGTGATTAAATTGACCCCTGTTTTTAAAAGAATTTAGATAATTAAAAATAGGCAAAATAAAACATCTTTTTCATGATATTTTATCATAATTTTTAATTTTATGGTACAAAAGTTAATGGTTTAATAAAAAAAACTAGCTTATAGGGAACATGTATGATATAGGTATATTTTCTTTGTTTTTTTTTACATAATAATATTTTTAGTGTTATTATAAAAAGGCCTAAAAACTGTATTTTATAATACAAAATTGCCCTAATAAAACTAACATAAAACTAAAAACATATTAGAACCCCAAAAAATAGATCCTGTGGAATCGTACATAGGGTTTAAAACCGCAATTCTGGGGAAAATGGGCATACATTTGCCTATTTAACAAAAGTGAAGGGTCTTTCTTTGTTTAAAAATGGATACCTATTGTTCTAATTTTTTTTTAATGTATTTTCTTCTTCTAACAATATGTTCTTTTTTTATTTAAGTCGTTACTTTAAAAACAAGTTACATGTGTCATATAATTATGATTAGAACTGGATGCAAGAAGTTAAACAAAATATGACAGATATTACCTAAAAAGTAACATTACTTAAAAGCCCTGACTCAATCGCTGTGATTCTTTTATCGTTAATTTAACAAACAAAAGTAAATCTGATAAATATTGCTACGAGCGCTACGCTCTTTGATTCAAAACACAACGAGTTATTGCAAATAATTTTATTTGAAAGGTTGCTGGTTGGCAAGATACAGGGTGTCAAGTTTTTCATGTATTTTTTTACTTGGACACCCTGTATCGTAGCAAACGATCAACAATTTAAATTAATGCAAATTGGGTAAATCGTTATAAATATTTTGAAGTAGGGAAAATGTAGTACCAATTTGTACAGAACTTTTAAAGAAACTTGGTTGGCCTAAACAAAGCGTAAAGGAATGTTAAGGACCTTTTTTGTTATGTGAAATAAAACGTTTATTCTACAATATGTCAGAAACTGTGGCTCGTAGCCATATTTATCAGGTTTACACATTTAGTGCAAAAAATATGCAAGGGTAAAAATTATTTACTAGAATTATAATATACCAAGGCAAAAAAGTAGTGACACTATAAACAAAAGCAGAGGACTGCAAGTGGCTCCCTCTATATTTATAAGCAAACATATGAAAAACTTTTAATGTCTTACTTTAAACTAAATATTTTCTAAAATAATATGTAAAAAATATATAAAAATAAGTAAGATAAACAAGAAACTTTCACACCCTGTATCCCGCAAACGATTAACTTTTCTTTTAAGGTAAATTACATTAGATCGTTGTATTTTGTTAAGAAGAAGTAATTTGTGGTAGCATTTTGTGCAGATGCTTTGGAGACACTCTGTATATTAAAGTTGATAGTAAGGAATATACAGAGTAATAAATTAAATAAAAATATATTTTTAAATAACTTCCATAATTTTTAATACGCTTTAAATATTGTAATACAACTTAGTATTTTAGAACTTTTTAACATGAACTGAATATGTCCAATAATAACTAATATGTGTTGACTAAAGGGCGACATATATTCTACTTTAAATTGTTTTAAAACATCCCAATTTTTTATGCTTTCTACACCAAAAAGGTATACCTTTAATGAATCGCTTTATGCAACTGTTTTTAATTTTTAGACTGTTAAGTTATTTAGTGCAACTAGACAATATATAAAAGAATACATTAAACCATTAGTATATAACGAGTTTACTGTTTTTTTTTTTCAAATGGAACATACAGGGAAAACAACAAAGATGTGATGTTTTAGAAAAATTCAAGGTAGTTTAGGTAGCTCTCTAGTAAACATACGAGTACAAAAATTTATATTGGATCTGAATTTATGCCAGCCAACTTCAACATATTAAGTTTTATTACAATATTTTAAACGTATTAAAAATTAATATCAGAATAAATTAAAAACATATTTATTATCTTGACATCCTGTATATTCTATATTACCAACGGTTAAATATGGACGTTTCGTTAAAACCTAATATTTTGCTCTATGTGATAATTAGTTAGTAGACACCCTTACAAAAGTTTTAAAAAATACTGTTACTTTGTTTTTTAGTAAAAATTAAACTATTGTTTAGAAAAAAAAACAACAATTTTTCAAAAATTACCATATTTTGGTTAATCATTTTTAAAAGTATAGATAAAAAGTTACAAATAAAAATGTTTTTATAGTTAAAAATCAATATAATTAAGTAGAATGTAAAAAAATATAGTAACTTATTACTGCTTTTGTAGTAACACCTTAAAATGCTAAAACATTTTTTAGGTTACTATTTTCTTAAGATTAAGCGCCTTATTTGTCCTTAAAAAATAATTGTGTGTTTTTTAGGTAGACTGCAAGTTCAAAATAGTCAATTGACTATGCGTGTAGCCCTTGAATCGTCCATTTCATGTTTTTAAATTTTATCTTACTTGAGAAAATGTATTATCTACACGTCTATAAGGTAACTACGAAAGCAAAGAAGAAACATACTGTGTTTTTTTAATTCAGTCAAAATTTAAATTTTGGCTTGTTGCATTCGGACTAAACAAGTCTAAATTTAGACTGGCCAAAGGTCTAAACTCCAAATCCAAATTTAGTGAAAAAGTAAAAATACTGCGTTAAAAATCTGAAATACAGACTGATTTTTAACCGACACTCAAGAACATGGGAAAGAATGACCTATAGTGAAAAAAATTGTAAAATATTTCTTGTTAGTAATGAATTAATTCTGTTCCTTATATAAAAAAAAACAATAAACATGTAACGATAATAATAGAGGTAAGTAAGTAATGGGACACTCTCCTATTAGTTGTGATTTTTATTTGCGCGATTAGAATTACAATTGGGGCTTGCTAAATTTTAAATAGTAACATATGTACCTCCCTAACTAAAAACGTTCTACAAACTTTTCAGTAATTTTTTGTTCTTACCAATCATTTTTGAAGTTTATGTTTGTAGTTTAATAATCACCCTGTAGAAGAAAAAAACACATGATCCTTTAAATTTTTATATTCAAAACAACAATTTTATTTTAAGTGTTGTCTTTACTTTAGTTGTTTAAAAAATAAATAAAGCTTATAAATAGTTAATTTTAATAAATAGAAAATTGCCAACAAAAAACTATAACTAAGTAAAAGATTATTTTTCTCCTTTTTGGTTAATACTGTCTATTGGAACAGTACTGCTGCTGTTAATATCATCAGGTTCATCTCCGAGGCTGTCCCACCACTGTCGTTCTGCTTGCGCATATATAACGAAGAAAATATCAGAAGCTACATAGATTCCTGCTGCTATGAGAAAGACTGTACGCCACTGGAGTGGATCCGTCTTAAAATAAAAAAAAAAATTTAAAAGTCTTAAAGATTTTTTAAAAATATATTTACACAAATGAAAATGGTATTATATAGTATAGAGAAGTAAATGTTTTAAAATTTATTTTTACATTCACTCTCAGTTACTTCTTCTTCCTAAAGTTTTTTTATACCTTGTTCTTTTTTTAAATATATAATAATTAATACAGTTATACCTAAAAAAGGCGTACAAAGATTAAAAGGAAAAATACCCGTCCTTCTTATTTTTATTTAAAACTGACTACACCTATTTTGCGAAAAAAATTTTATAGGCCCGTATCGTCGTTAATGTCACGAAGTGGCGTAACTCATCTTTTTAATGTCACAATAGTGGTTTTTGGGTATTTTTGTGAGAGGTTTTTTCTTTGTAAAGCAAAATATCTTAAATATCACATTTTTATAACCTTGAGGCTATCAAAATAAAACTTGTTTTAATTCGTGATATTAAGGACAACTTTTATTAAGCAATACTATCGGCTCTAGTCCATTTTTCTATTTTTTGAGACACGCCACTACATGATACTGCCGACGGTATACCATCATATTAAAAAAATATATATCTTTTATAAATATATATAAAACATCCGTATACGTTACGAACGTAATAAATGCACCAAAATATTACCTGTTTAGGCCCGCCGCAAATTGAACCCAGCCCACGAACAGCACACGCGTGGATAGGTTTGTGTTCGCCGCACAGATTTCGTGGGTCTTGTGCAGCATGGGTTTGTTTTAAAAATCTAAAGCCGCGTCCACACTAGTAAAAATTTATGCTGTGTGCGCCATGCGGCACAAATTTGTATGTGCGTTTAAAATTTTTGCAAGTGTGGACGAGTTCGCCGCATAGAAACACACGCAAAAATTTTCGCGACATTCAACGCACGCGATCCGTCGGTTGTCGGTTTTTTCAACATCAAAGAGATTTGCGCCGCAATATTGTTTTAGTGTGGACGTATTTACGTTAACGCAATGATTTTGACAAATGTTATTATGACTTGCTGTTTAGAAATTATAGAAGTTAACTGATATCCATCTTTCTAATTTGTTCTAAACCCACCATTCTGTGACTATGTCTGATGCAATGTTAATGATAAAAAGAAAATGCGCTACTTTTATCGTCGTGCAAAATCTTATAAAAAAAAAAAAAAAAAAATGGAGGAGAAAAATAGAAAAAAGACGATATTGAATTAAACATTTGTATCAAAATAAAAACTACTTGATGGCGTAAAGTTATTATATCAACTATCCTTGGATGAAAGTACTGGGCATTTCAAATTTTTTTGCGTATGTCTACAAAAGACTTTGAGATTTTAATAAATAAGATTGGACCAAAAATTATCAAAAAGGACACCAAGCTTAGAGAAGCCATATCCGTGAAGGAAAGGTTAGCTGTCACATTACGTTTTATGGCTACTGGAGATTCATATACAAGCCTTCAATATCTTTTTAAAATATACAAACAAATCATATCATTGATAGTTCCAGAAGTATGCAGTGCTTTAATTGACGTTCTAAAAGATTATGTAAAGGTAATGTGGTAGTAAAACTGAATTTTTATTTTTTAAAATTTATTATCTTTCAAAAACAACATCTGTAAGGCAAAAACTTTAATAAAAACTGAATTTTCATTCGAAATAATACGTATAACACATTTTGCGATTTCTTCCCAAGCATTATTCTTTTTGTTTCTATGAAAATGCCACTTATCGCTTGGATCCCATAAAAGTCTTTGTTTTTGATATTCTTGTATCAGAAGAAGAACATCCTCTTTATTTAAATTTATCTTTTACAAAATATAAAATACTTGGCGAAAAAATATAAACAAATCCAGAATAACAAAATAGTATGCAACGCATACGATCACACACGTTTTGAGCACGAACGCATGACACACAACGTAAAATTGAACGTGGGTAGAACGTGAAATTTGCGCCGCAAATATTTGCGCCGAATTCTAGATTCAACATACAACACATTTATTTACAAATGTGGACGCGGCTTAAAATATGGTTGATCCCGAATTGGGTCCAATATGCGGTAAACTGATTAAAAACGTGGACGTGGGAAAGATGGGTTGAGCGTGGGCTACGCATGTGCTGTGCGTGGGCTTGCCGTGGGCTGGGTTTAATTTGCGGCGGGCTTTAATACCTGGCTGCGCAGTACTTGCAGCACATTGCTATGATGTAGATAATGTTTTATTTAAAAATCAAGTAAACAAAATTTTGTTCGAAAACTGGTAATATATTCTCCTATTTATAACCGTATGTAAAAATGTGAATTTGATTAAATACATTAAAAACGTAGTGATTTTGTATCGGGATCTTGTACCGTTAATGCCCTGTATGTTAAAAACGAAAAATTAAGGATCTATTTCTATATTTACACGAGCTTTTTGTTTTTAAATTAACACCAAGTATTAAGTTAATATTTAAATATATTTTTTTAATTTTACTAATAAGTATCTTACCTCATCAGTTACCAAAAATTGTACAATTAACGGAGAAATAATTGAAAATATATTTGATGATCCATTGCCAATTCCCATAAGAATTCCAGAAAATTTTGGTGATAGGTCAACATGGTTTACTTGAAAGCCACACCAAATTGCTGCGTTTATTCCTACTGCAACGATCAAAAGAGTTTCGATTAGGGCTACACTATCTGTTGGTATAAATGCCAGGACAGTAAGAGCAATAGCGGGGCCAATGGCACCTAAAATACAAAAAAGGACAATTAAAAATAAAATAAAATTAGTTTTTACTGTTTTTGGATCTACATCAATTCGACGCAGACAAATCTACTCAGCAATTATGACGCGACGGCAATTGGTGGTCAAATGCGTCGCATTTATGTAGAATTCGACGCAAACACAATTAACAAAAGAAACAAAACAATATATTTGTAATAATATATAATTATCATTATATTTTGGCAAAAATCGGTCGCATTATTTGTGACTATAATATAAGGTGGCCGCCGAGGTATCCGAGATACTTCGGGTATGAATTATATAACTAATTTTAAGCCAAAATGATTTTATTCACACGAAGAAGCCATAATTATGTCAACGCAAGGTGCTAATTATTACATTACCTATGCAAACTAGTCGTGCTTTTTAGTGTAGTCTCAATCCACGGATATTCGTGGATTAAGTAACAGCCACAAAAAAAATAGTAATGTACATCCGTAGATACAATACAGACACGGAAATAGAGGTTGGAATTGTTAATAATTTCCGTAACTTTAAAAATTCCCTAGATATAACCGTGGATATAACCGTATGTCTATTATTAAAGTCTATTCGGAATATTACAACGATAATTCTTATTGTCAGCGTCGAATTCTACTGCGTCCAATTGCGATGCGACGGACTCTCGCATACCACGAATTGTGATACGTCGAACTGACCGCATCGAATTGTCACGCATCGAATTTGCCGCGACATATTGACGTGGCGCCACTTTTTTTTAACTTTTACTATAATTTAATAGAAAAAAAACTTAAATCTAAATTTTTAGCTATTTTTGTGTTAATAAAAAATACAAGGTTATAATAATCTAAATCTAATCTAATCTAATATATTATATAAAATGCTAATGTACGTTCGTGTGTCCACGATTTTCGCTATCATCCGCAACTCCGATCGACTTCCCGTCGGGGTTACAAATACCCCTTGGTCTCCCATTGTGAGTAAGGGAGTTTGGTCGGGGTGGGTGGAAGTGGGTGGTTGTGGGTGGCAAAAATGTAAAATATGTGTAGTGGCGCCATCTGTTGTCGAGTAGTTGAACTTCATTCAGAACAACGGTTATTAAACTCCCGAGCGAAGCCGGGAATCATAGCTAGTTTTATTATAAAAAATTTAATTTACACTTTAAACGTAAAATTAAACGTAAAAAATAAAAGTAAAATATTTTTATGGAAATAAATTGGGTAACGATCTATTTTACTTGGAAAAATGTTTTAAACATTTCTTATTATTTTTCCGCAAAAAAAAAAATAGTCTACCCAAATTTTTTTTATAATTAGGTTTTAGGCCAATCAAATCTAAGTATACAGTATGTCTACTTAAGTTTGTACCATATTGAAATATTTTCTTCTTTTTATTAATATCTTAACGAAAAAAAATATTTTTATAAAAAGTCTTTGTGGTCTTAAAACTATTATGCAATCATTAAAAAATATTTTTAAGTGGTATACGAAGTACATTAAAAAAACATTAAATATTGTTAGAAGTATCTTATCTTTATTTTTCACGATTTTGAAAACTTTTATATGGGAAAAAGGTATTTAAGATAAAAAATAACTTTAAGGTATTACATTTAAAAATAAACAAGTACACATTTCAGTCAGTCGGACAATCGCTACAGTTCAAGCATTTTCAGATTTCTAGTGCGGACACTCTGCCAAAAGCCACGACAAATTACGACTTAGTGCGAAAAAGCAAACAAACCTTATACATGCATCAGCTCGTAGAATGTAGTGTGGATTAGTTTATATTTGTCGTCGAATATTAGACCACGTGTAAAAAATAAAAGGAATTCGAGGAAATACCGACTTTCAAGCAAGCTCGGAATAGATCGACAAATTTAAGGGGAGACATCCCAAGCAGCAAGCTGACGTCTTGTTGACGTCTCTTTTTAGTCATTTTTGGTCACATTTAGTCAGCAAAGACGTCACAAAATGACGTTAAATTAACCTCCCTAAGTCACAGATAAAAGATCTCCCGTTAATGACGTCTTTAAGATGACGAAAAATTGACGCATATACTTTTTTTTAAAGCTAAAATAATTAATTGTTTTATTTGAAAATTGAAATAGGAAAAAATTCCCTACTGCTTGCAATTTCCTTGCACTGCATGGTCGCATCTCTCGGGACACTGTCCAACTCGGAGATGCAGATTTTTACACTAGCCGAAGATATTTCTTTTAAAGCTAATTGAGATCACCAACCAAAGACCGATCTCGAACAATTTGGTCTCATCGGTACGGTGTAGGCCATAAAAGCGAATATGTTGAATAAACTTAGTAGTTTATTGTCCATTACGCCATCTATCGGTAGAGTTTTTTCCTATTTGAATTTTGTAAAATTATTAGTCTTATTTTTCTGTCAAATGATATTTCGGTTGGATTTTGACAGTAATCATATAAGGTCACAAAATTTTTCTGACAGCTTTTCTAAACACGACGTCGTTAGATTTTTATGAGCTAGTATAATGAAAAAATGACGTCGAAAAGATGTCACTTCAACGACGTCAAAAACACGTCATTAAAATGACGGAATACATATGGTCTGATGACGTCCTATGACCAAAAATGACATAAAAATTACGTCATATTGACGTCAGCTTGCTGCTTGGGATGGTGTTCGTTTTCTATAAGTGTATGGAAAACATGTTTCAAATAAGGCTGAATCAGTTGCTTCTTTTTAACTTACACTTCAACCCTTATTAAGGAAATACAACTTACTAATGACCGTACCCACGCTGTCAATAAATCCCCACAGTCCTGAAGGGTTTTGCAAAACACAACGTGGGTACATATACAGAGTCTCTACGGATGGAGTTGACAAGAAGACAAATGGACCAAAAATTTCATTTTTCGGAAAAAAGTTATTTTTCATAAAAATTTTTGCTTGTAAAAGAAATACGATTCACGAAGAAAAAATGTTGATTTTGTATACAGGGTTCGCAAAAACTTAAAAACATATTTTTTCTCCAAGAGTAAAAGTATTTTTTATTTTTAGCAAAATGTCATCAAAAAAATTATTTAGAATCGTGTTTGTAATCGATAAAAACAATAATACAAAATTTCATTAAAATCCATAATTTGACAAAAAACTGGCATTTACAGTTTAAAAAGTGTTTTTGTAGAAATTAGGAAAAAGAAAATATTTAAAAAGCAAACTATAAAAGTTTTTTAGGCCATTTTAGTATAAAAATTTAAAATAATTAATTTTTGATAACTTGAAATTTAGTTTCATGAATCTTTTTAATACCCCTGTAACTTAAATAAAGTTATTCAAAATGCCATTCTAAATAAATATTTAAATGATATTTTACTTTAAAAAAAGTAGTTTACTCTTGTAGAAAACTCATGTTTTTAAGTTATTGCGAATACAATATCAACATTTTCTCTTCGTGAGTCCCATTTTTTCGAAAGATGAAATTTTTGGTCCATTTGTCCTTTCTTTAACCCCATCCGTGGGCAGTCTGTATATGAAAAGTCGGCACCAGGATGGAAAGTTTCAAAAAACCATGTAATCTTTATGCTACTCTTAAATGCATTAGGCACACATAAGTTGCTGCAGTGCCGTATTATCCATTAGGCTGACTAGGCTACAGCCTAGGGCGCCATGTAGAAAAAATAGGCGCCAGACAGGAAAGTAATAGGTGCCAGACAGGGAAGTTTCTAAAAAATGTAGGTCGGGTGGGGATTAGAGCTAAATTTTCTGTAGGGATATAAACAAAAAACAAAATAGACGCGAAAAGGAAAGAATGTTCTTATTTGAAATGGAGGTAAGGACTTTTTTTTGTAGGAAAATAGGCGCTCTGGGAATTGTAGCCTAGGGCGCCTCATACCCTTAATACGGCCCTGAGTTGCTGTTACTTGTGCAATTAAATCTAACTGTAAGAACTTTCGAGTTTTCAAAAATGCACAGTTGTCTGTGAAATATCAGGCAAGGACCAAAAGACTGATGGCCCAGAACATATTCTCCAAGTGGTTTAAAACAACATTATTTTTCTGAAGTGAAGCAATATTTGATTAGCGCCAATAAGCCATGCAATGCATTGATTATTATTAGCTACCCATGCAAGGCATTGCTTATTATTAAAAATGTCCCTCACATTCGTCAAAGAATAGCTAAATACGGATCTAAGTCAACCTGTTATTAATTATCAGCACAACTTCGGTAATCGGAGCAATTCTCTAATTCGGACAAATAGGTACCTAAACTATATCTGTCCCGATTACCAAAGTTCTACAGTATGGATAAGATTTCTTATTGGAAAATTAAATAACTCGAGCACAAATATACGTGCAAATAGATCAACAAAGACATCTGGGTGGTAGTGTACTTAGTATTAAGATAAAATTTAAATTAATTAATTTAATTTTTATAACGGTTGCAGACTTGCCATCGAAACGTCGGTTTTAAATAAGTATTTTTTGGTTTCTTGGAGAATTTTGTTCATTTTGTATTAGGCGACTAACCAGTATATAGGGGTCAATAGGGCTAAACAGGGTCAGCTTGCTATACCCGGGGACCAGAGTCGAAGAGTTCCCATTCTTTGTAGATTAACTTTGGGGTGGACCCAACAAAAAGACCATCGCATAACTGTATAATTTTGTCGTTTTTTAAAATAGATTGTAAATGTTTTAGTTTGAGAAAACAACTCTTTGGTAAATTACAGAAAAGTGCGTATTTTGATTACAAATTAAAAAGTAACAAGTGTTAAATTTTCAAGTACTAAAGAAAGTAATTTGAATCCATCTAAGTAATTATATTAACTTATAAGCATTCTTTTAGGGAAGTTGGTGTTGTATTTTTTAAAAGAAATGGTTTAAATGAAAATTTTTAATATACTTACCTATGAAATTCATTACTTTTCTAGTATTTGTTGCTGACATATATTTTTTTGCCACCAACCAATCTGCTAAGGGGCCAAATAACAGTCCTAATATGAAAAGTGCCAAATATGGGGCTGCTGATAAATATGAATTCTGCAAGATAACAAAAATAATGATTGATATTAAAAACCCTTTAGGTCAATAAAATATTTTTATATAAGCTTAGTTATACTATATTTCAGTTTGAAAATATGTTATGTATTTAATTCATGTATTTCTTACATTGGAAATATCTTGGTGACAGACTTTGTTTAAATAGGTTGAAATTTCAGTAAGTAGAGTTGCATATCCCCAGTTTTGTCCAAAGTTAGCCACTACGATTGCCCAAACAGGCATTGACGTAAGAATTGGTACCCATGGTGTTTTTGGAGCCTAAAAAGATAAAGCAGTTTTTTTTCGCTAAAGCAATTACATATATTTATTAAAATGTGAGATAATAAAAACTTTTTGGTAACAAGAGTTTTAAGTATTTTAATGCATTTTTAGATGATACGTAGTAAGGGACACTTGTCAAAGAAATAACATTTATAGTATCCATGCAACAAAATGGGTAAATTTAGAAAAAAACATTTAAAATGTAAAAACGCCATTTCTCAAATATAAAAAAATCAAGTCTATTGAGGGCATTTCGACTTCCTAAATTTATCAAGAGACACACTAGGTAGGTATATCAGTAATACCAAAGCTATAACTTGTCTGTGCATGTGCAATAGCCCTATTAGAAGTGCTTTGAAATATTGCTCCGTTGTCTAGTGTGCTTTTACAGATTTAATGTCGGCAAGATTAGGAGGGTGCACAACAAATTTGTAGTACCTATTATACAAGCATCGCTTTTTATATAAAGATCTGTCATATAAAACCATTGATCTGAAAACCTTGAAACGTCGTAGGTGAAATTCTATGGTTTTCTTTTTATTTAAGATTTTTAATGGATCTGTGAATTGTGCTGCACAGAGTCTCTTTTACGCGCCTTTGAGGCACACAAGACAATTTATCCTAAATGAGGTTAAAGTGCTACAATTTAGTTTTAAATGAAGGTAAAATCGCATTGCATTATGTGCGCCTGCTTTGTTATTGATGCTTAAACTGTAAATGGGATTTAGCGGAATCATTATTGTAAAAAGAAAGAAGGTTGGTGCCTTGAGTTACACCAGCACTTGCTTTATTATTTCTAGAACAATACCTTTTGTGTTCTGTATCTCCTAGTGATGACTCAATATAAAACCGTTCTTCTTCAGTAATTGTTAGATGTTCAGCGGGACTATTTGATCCAAATATACTCCAAATAAGACACCAAAAGATACCGAGAGCTCCGAAAAAGTAAAAGGCAACGGGCCATCCCACCCACGAACCTGAAATTATACCTGTAATAGGCATAGCGACAATTGTACCAAATGCCACACCTAAAAATAAATATTTGTATTTAAATATTATTTATATAAATTGCTTACCTACAAAAGTATTATAATTATATCTTTTTTCTATATACCTTAATATATATATTTTTTTAAGTAACTTGTCTTAAACTTACCTGTAAAAACAATGTTTCCAAGAGTAGATCTTTCTTCTTGTGGAGCCCACTTGCCTAATATATTATGTACAGAAGGAAAAAAGAATCCTTGAAATAATCCTTGAAGTATCCTTATGGCCATAACTCCATAGGAGCCAAATTTTTCTGCCATTAATGGAGTCAACATGCACCCAACTGCAAATATTTTTTTGTGCTAATATTTTAAAATCATTTGGTACGTTTGATATATAATACAGGTTACGACAGAATTAAAATTTAACTACTATTTAAAAATATTATATTTGTAGACATTAAAATATTTGGGTTATTAATATTTGCACGCAATTTAGTCACTGTTGGTTACTATAAGATCTACTTCTAAATAATGATCTACGATTAAGAAGTTAGAACGAACTTAAATAACTTTTAAACTTTTGTACGTTTGGTGACTGGACCAGACACTACATTGATATCAGCTTTTACATAAAATAAAAGTTACTTAAAGAATCTATTGAGTAGTCCGTTACTTTGTGACAATACATTTTTACGTAGAATGTAATAAAAACACAAATTTTACTTTGTTATTTTGTCACATATTTTATATTGCTTTTTGCGTTACTGCAGTTTCGACATACTATGTCATTTTCAAACGACTTTTTAAAAGTGAATGAATTACAAAAAGTGCATAAATTTATACCTTATAACGTAAATTTAACATCTGGTTTATCCTTTACAATTGTTAGATCTCATCTCTATTGTTACAAGTATACTGCTATAATAAACTTTTACAGTTAGTCGAAAATATTAAATAACTGGGAATTTTTTATGTCTGTTTGCAGATTAAGAAGATTTACATTACTATTTTTATTGTGTTTATAGATTTCTATGTTCTCTAATATATCTAATTTTTTACTTTTTGTTCTAAGTGTAAAATTTTTATACTATCTATATTAGGGAAAGAATGACCAGAGTCTAGAAAATGGTTTGAAAAATTTGAATTTCTTTTGCCTAATCTAAATGATGCGTAGTGTTCTTTAAATCTTTTTCGAAGCTTCGGCCCGTTTGTCCTATGTAGCAACTATTGCACTCTGAACATTCTAGCTTATAAACTCCAGATTTTTTATGTTTATTAATCTTGTCTTTTACGTTAAAAAGGTGGTTGGATAATTTTGCGATGGTTTAAATGCTATTTTCATATTATTTTTACTTAAAATATTTGCTATTTTGTCAGATATAGGTCTAAAATATGTAAGGGTTGTGTATTTTTGTCCGAGTTGGATGCTTTTATTTTTGGGTATATTTTACTTATGGTATTTAGAATTTCTGCTTTTTGTTAATTAGGTTATTAATGTGTTTAATTTTGTAGCCGTTATTTATGGCAATCGATCTGATGGTATTTAGTTCTTGTTTAATTTGTCTTGCTCTAGTGGGATGGCAAAGGCTCAGTGAACCATGATCTATATGCTGAAAATTTGTGGCTATTTGGGTGATTAGAGTTACTAGGAATGGTTGTATCTGAAAATGTGGGTTTTCTATAAATATCAAATTTCAATTTGTTATCAAATTTTGTTATGCTCATATCTAAGAAATTAATACAGTTATTTCCTTCTTTTTCATACTGTAAATTTTATTTTTGAATTGAATGGAATTTAGGTGGTTTTAATGTAAGTTGTAACTCTTCATCAGTTCCGGTAAAGCAAACAAGGATATCATCCACAGCACCATACCAAAAATGTATGTGTTTAGCAAAAGGTGTATTTGTAAAAATTTTCTTCATGTTTTGACATATATTTCAGCAGTAACGGGCTGAGTGATCCCATTGCTAGACCATCATTTGCCTATAAAATTTGCCATTAAACTGAAAGTAACTACCGCGAACGCAGAGTTTGGTAATTCTGTGATTTCGATGCTTTACCATGCCAATATTTTTCTCGAAAAGCATTTCATCTATATACTATATCTTGGTTTGGGATATCGGAAACATATTGGTGCACATCAAATGATATTAACGTGGAGTTACTTAAAAGCGTCTTATTTTTGCGGTGACTGGTTAATTCTCATGGAATTTTTTACCGAGTACTTCTTGGCGTAATGTAAGACTTCCCGATAATGTTATTAAGTTTTTCTGCTACTTTTTGTAAAGGAGTGTGTACATAGGAAACAACCGGTCCGAAATACATAAAAATGGGAACCAATAAGACCGGTTGTTTCCTATGTAAACACTCCTTTACAAAAGTAGCAGAAAACTTAATAACATTATCAGGAAGTCTTACAATCTTACGCCAAAATTCTCAGTAAAAATTCCATAGAATTAACCAATCACCTTAAAAATAAAACACTTTTAAATAACTCCACGTTAATATCATTTGATGTCACAAATATGTTTCCGAATATCCCAAACCAAGATTGTATAGATATTATAGATGAAAATGCTTTTCGAAAAAAATATTAACATAGTAAAACATCAAGAAATTTTAGAATTACTTAAACTCTGCATTAACGGTAGTTACTTTCAGTTTAATAACAAATTTTATAAACAAAATGATGGTCTAGCAATGGGATCACCCCTTAGCCCGTTACTTGTTGAAATATTTATGTCAAAACTTGAAGAAAATTTTAAATACACTTTGCTAAACACATACATTTTTGGTACAGATACGTGGATGATATCCTTGTTTGCTTTTACCGAACTGATGAAGAGTTACAACTACATTAAACCACCTAAATCCATTCATCCAAAAATAAATTTACAGTAGAAAAGAAGAAATAACTGTATTATTTTCTTAGATATAAGCATAACAAAATTTGATAATAAATTGAAATTTGATATTTATAGAAAACCCACATTTTCAGATACAACCATTCCTAGTAACTCTAATCACCCAAATAGCCACAAATTTTTCGGCATATAGATCTATGGTTCACCGAGCCTTTGCCATCCCACTAGAACAAGACAAATTAAACAAAGAACTAAATACCATCAGATCGATTGCCTAAATAACGGCTGCAAAATTAAACACATTATAACCTAATTAACAAAAACAGAAATTAAATACCATAAGTGTATACCCAAATAAAGCAACCAACTCGGACAAAAATACACAACCCTTACATATTTTGGACCTATATCTGACAGAAAATAGCAAATATTTTAGTAAAAATAATATGAAAATAGCATTTAAACCATCGCAAAAATTATCCAACCACCTTTTAACGTAAAATACAAGATTAATAAACATAAAAATTCCCTAATATAGATAGTATAAAAATTTTACACTTAGAACAAAAAAGTAAAAAATTAGATATATTAGAGAACATAGAAATCTATAAACACAATAAAAATAGTAATGTAAATCTTCTTAATCTGCAAACAGACATAAAAAATTCCCAGTTATTTAATATTTTCGACTAACTGTAAAAGTTTATTATAGCAGTATACTTGTAACAATAGAGATGAGACCTAACAATTGTAAAGAGATAAACCAGATGTTAAATTTACGTTATAAGGTATAAATTTATGCACTTTTTGTAATTCATTCACTTTTAAAAAGTCGTTTGAAAATGACATAGTATGTCGAAACTGCAGTAACGCAAAAAGCAATATAAAATATGTGACAAAATAACAAAGTAAAATTTGTGTTTCTATTACATTCTACGTAGAAGTTACTTGTTTACAGGGTTTTCATTTATACCGGGTGTGCCTACCGGTGGCTTACTCATACAACTCTTTTGTTTTTAAGGATGTTAAAATAAAATTTAATACGTAGGTATGTCACATAAAAAGCAGTGTTTCACATATTTAGTTGTTTTCTATCACTTTCCGTTTAGTCGAAAACGACCCTAACTTTCTTAGTTTACATGGGAATATTATTACGAATTTGAATTGAAAATGACATTCCAAGTAAATTTTTTTTTAAATCTTTTTGACATCCCACGAAGGCATATGTCTAAATACCAGAGTACCGTGGGTGTCGGGTCAACGTTGTCCAAGCACTAAAACATGCAGTTATGCATTTCACAGCACTTTTTAGGCAACGCGGTAGTGCCACCACGGTCGTTATTTTAAATAATTACTACCTAAATATGTCTTCCCTGCTGGGATCGAACCAGCGACCTCTGGCTTCGAAGATCAAAGCTTTGTTCACCGCGCCACGGGGAGACATATAATGACATTACATTTGCTATTTTTTTACAACTGACCTCAAATTTCTTGTTTTTTTATACTAGAGTACTATGGATGCAATTTAACGACTTTTTTATTAAGGAATTGCGAAAAGATAGCTGCAACTATTTTTTGTTTTAATAGCCTCTACAGAGTTATCTAAAGTTTGCAAAATCGTATTATTGGTGTTAAGTCAGTTTTTTTAAAGGGAGCTCATTTTAATAGCTTAAGAGGGCATTTTTTACCAACAATTTGATACCACACAATTAGTATTTTAGTTAACTCTTATATCACAAAAACCTTATTAACTGTTATTTTTCTCTTAGAGCAACAGCTAGCCCGTATTATTGTAAAGAACTTGGGGGCTTGGAAAATACAATAGGTCATTTTTGATTATTAAATTAGTTACTGCTTAGTTTTTTCCACTTTTATTATCCATTAAGAGTACTACAAAAGAAAGAGGTTAATGTGTTGGTTGATTCTATTAGGGAAATTAATTAGTTAATTTAAATTTTTCTGCTATAATTTTAACTTAAACAATAATTGTGGTATATCAAATTGTCGGTTAAAAAATACTCTTTTTAGCTTTCACAGGAAGCCACCCTTCAATACATTTGAAAAACTGACTTAGAGCCATAAATACAATTTTTCAAACTTAGGATGACTCTGTAGAGGCCAGTAGCGTATTTACCAAAGGCTGAGTAGGCTGAAGCCTAGGGCGGCGTTTTGTAGGGGGCGGCAAACGTTTTTAGGGGGCGGTACTTATAAATAATTTAGTGGATTTCGATTTTAATTTTGTACGTAAAAATGAAAGTGAAGACTTTTTTCAAGGAAATAAGATAAAAATAAGGGCGGCGCGAAAATAATAGCCTACGGGCGGCAAATATGTAAATGCGCCTCTGGTAGAGACCATAAAAACAAACGATTGTTTATAGACCTATTTTTCCATGACTAATTGATTCAAAATTTGTCGTTTTATGGCACTTTAGATTAAGAAGTAGAAATAAAAAAAAATTGGAGGTTAAATATCATTTTCGATTCAAAGAAGTAATGATATACCGGGTATTCCATTTAAAGTTGGATTTTTTCCGCTAAACTGTAAATGATAAGAAACATCTAAGTATGTAAAAAATGCATTTTTATGTGACATATTCTACGTAATTTTTTTACTTTAATATCTTAAAAATAAAAGAGTTATAGTGGTGAGCCACTGGCTAGGGACACTTGGTATATTGCCACCCGCTTACAACTATAACGAGAAAATACGGAAAAAGCTTTTGTATAAGGGTTTAAAAGATTTTAATCTATTGACTTTTATGTATAACAAAAAAAAGACTTTTAAATGAAACACCCTGAATATTATGTCACCAATAAAAAAAGAGCTTTACAAAAATACCAAATTTACTTTACTATATATATATATATATATATATATATATATATATATATATATATATATATATATATATATATATATATATATATATATATATATATATATCTGTTTTTAATAGTTTCGAAAATAGGTCCATTTAAATCTAAATAATAGCAGATATAATTTTTCATTATATCTACAGTCTTAGTTAAGTGCTGTAGGTAGGTATAATAGAAATTATATCTAATGTTTTAGAGTTATGTGCGCATATCTCGAAAACTATTAAATGTTGCATATTTGTACTGGCTCTTTAAAAAATCTTTTTAAAGATAACATAATATACAGGATGTTTTATTTAAAAAAGTGTACCTCTTCAATTTTCTTGAGTTTTTGGTGTTAATTTGCTTCTTTTGTTATGCTTAATAGATAATTGAAAAAGTCTATAAAACTTTTATGCAAGAAGTTTTTTTCTACTTTTTCTTGTTATCATTGTTATTGGGTGACAAAGTAAATTATTTTGGTTATACAGAGTATCACACATTTAATTTGGTTTTGGTTTCTTATAAATAATTTTGTTAATATTAAATGTCGATCTAGGAATTGAAAAAAAAGCTCAAATTTTTTTGAAAATCATTATTAAACTAATAATGTGTTAAAAATAGACTTAAAGGAAGATAAGATTAAAAGAATAATGATTGTTACCTGAATTTATGGTCATCGCTACTACCAAAAACCATTTGGGTCCGTATCTTTTCCTAGTTCCCCAGCAAATACTTGTAAACAAATATATCCCATAAAGAAGGATGATAAAATAATACTTTTATTGTCCCAGTCATAAACCTAAAAACAAAATTAATTTAAACACCACACGTCTTTAAAAGAGACTTTCTTTTAATTATTGTAGAATATTATTTGTAAATGTGTAAAACATTATTAAAACAACTTTTTAAAAGTAATGCATGTCCCCATTTAAAGTTGAATTTTGACATCTTGTTTTCAAAAGATTTATTTTTTTAATGACGGTTGCTTTGGTTTTTAACACATTGGAATTTGTTTCATATGATATGACAGCATTCTTTAACTCTAAACCTAAATGGTATTGGTAAGTCTTGTTTTTTAACACATACTATACCACATTTAAAGTAAATACAGTCTTGATTTAAAAGATTCTACAAGACTTTAAGTTATTACTTGAAAATGGTTAATAATACAAATCAATTAAAACTTTGTGTGTCAATCAATAAGTAAAAACAATAAAAGCACAAGACTATAGTATTAATAAAGAGTTCTGTCTTAAAAAAGACGTATTGCTTGTAAACTTAATGAGGATACCATGCCAAAACATAAATTAACCGTGCTTACGATTTCCAGTATATTTTGAAAATTTAAATTTCAGAATTTCCAATTTAAATCCTATAGCTATATTCAGTGGCGACGCAGAACCTTAAGTTATTGTGGGCAGGGGTACATTTCACGAGGCCTCACCTACCTATATCTCAAGAGTGTGACATGGTAACCACTTCAAATTTATAGCAGATGCTATTGGCCCATAAGAAAACAGTGTGGTAAAGAACATTTTTGTTTTGGATTTTGCCAAAAGAAATTGATTTTGGTTTGTCACTTTCCAAAGAAAATATACAGTGCATTTTCTTAATGTCCTTCCACCTCCCCATTTATTTTTAAACGGATCAGTTTAAGGAATTAAAACTTCAGAATATGAAATTAATGCATAAATAATCTCTTTTGGCATAGATAAAAATTTAAAGATGGCTGCTGGGTGCCATCTTAAAAAGAAAATTAAATGGGACGGTGGGTCTTGTGACACATCATTTTTAAGCTGCTGATGAGTACTATATAACCCTAGCCTGTAAAGCCAATAGCTTTATCTACTACAAAATGGCAGTTTTTTATAAATTACCTGATTCGGATGACCATATTTTCGAAACTAATAAAGTTAGATGTATGTACTTAAAAGAGTTTTTCTCGCTCTTTTAAAAATCTCTGTAATGATAAAATAATATACAGGGTTCTTTATAAAAAATTGTAATTTTATACTTTAATAAGTATTACCATTAAACAGATATTTTGAAGAGCCTAAAAATACCACAGTAAAACTTACTTTAATATTTTCAAAAATAAGTCATAAAAATTAGAAATTTGAGTAATTTTTAAAATACCGCCATTTCGTAGTAGGTCATAAAGGTACAAGTAAAGTAAGTAAAGTAAATAAATTGCCACAAAACCCTTCTTTTTATTTAATTTTTTTTCCAAGATGGCGCCCAGTGGCCATCTTAAATTTTTAACTAAAATAGACTATTTATTCAGTATTTTTTTGTCTTAAAGCTTAAATTTGTAAATTTAATCCGTTTAAAAAATAAAACAGGGGGGACATTAAAGATATACACTGTACAAGTTTTGAAAGCAGATCTTCTATATGTATTTTTTCTTGAATTTGATCAAAATTTATGGTTGAACACAAGATGAGGCATCTAAAAGTCTTAGGTAAAAAACTGTTACATTAGAAAAACATTCAACTGGCTATGGCTTTTTGAAAAATATAGAAACTTTTGCAAAATTTAGGATTTGCCTTTAAAATTTAATTAAATTTACAAAAAATACGATAATTTATTAAAATATAAAATGCTCAAGTTAAATATTTCTAAAAACTTTAATGCTTTGCCCCAGCAGATGCAATATTAAACTTTTCTTTAATATAAGATACTGGCTAAACAACCGCCGGCGGTATTGTTCAATTATAAAAAGAAAACCACCGTCCGTCGGTTTTATCATTTATTTACGTATATGAAAGCCGCCAAATATCTAAATTAGTTTGTTATTTCTGCCGGTTTTTACTTATTTTAGCGGTAGATGGCGCTATCCGGCGGCTATACCTTTAAAAACTAGAACCGCGGAATAAGAGTTAACCTAATTTTAATAATTTTTTACTTACTTTGTTGTTTTCTTGTTGAATATGATTTTTCTATTGATTAATAAACAAAAATAAACTGGTAGACACATCTGACACCTACGAAGATTTTGTCGAAGCTTTTAATAGGTATTCCGATATGGTAAACTGTTTCATAGAACCAAAACTAAAGTTTTAGCAATTTAGGTATGCATGTATTTAGGATGAAAAGGCCTTTAATTTGCAGGAAAAGAAAAAAAAGTAACAGGTAAAAGAAGATTGTTGTAAAAGTCCAAGACAAGAAAATGATTCTTTTATTATATAGCCTTACACCTTATAATATAAGAAATATTAAATTACCATTGGCCATACGGAAGAAAGGTCGGTCGAGGTAATATTATATTTGGACTAAGAAAAAGAAAAAACCATAAACATGATAAAAAAAGTAGATTTTTTACACCATGTTATGTATGTACTTTTATTTCCTATCTGGTATTACTTACTTATTACCCCCTTGGTTTTTTACTTTTTATTGTTATAACAAATACCAATATTGTTTTGTTACATTAATACTCTAATATCGGTATTTATCATAAAAATTATATTATCTTTTAAGTGCAGGATACTATAAAAATTTAAATCGCAAAAAAAAGAACAAAAGTGTGATTTCTTTTTAATTAAAATTTTTGTTGTACCCTGCTTTTGTTTAAATATAATAGAATTTTATAGACAAATATGGATGTTAAAGAATTAACCCAACTTAACAATATTTTTATTTGTTTTATATGATGAGTTTTTTTTGAGAAAAACATTCTTCCATCGGCGTAACCACGAAGGAGCCTAGAGGGACCACCCTCCTCCCAAGTCGCGGCCAGCCCCCCTGCAGAAAAAATGTACCGTATAGGCAAATGTTAAGGCAATTAATAGGTACAGCAGTGTAAGTAGGTACAACATGCTACTGTACCTTTGTTTCACATAGTACTGTACTAATATAATTGTTTGAGGTAAGGCCTTTTTTTGGCTTCCAAAATTTTTTGGTCTTCAAAATCTTTTGAAAAGCAAAAAAACATACTGTTTGTGTTTTTTCGGCCCCTTTATAGCTCCTCTCCTCTAGGCCCAACCCAGGTTTGATGGGTCGTTACAAGCGTATGCGTAAGCGAATGCATAAGCATGCATTCTCCTAATACCTATTCAACAAAGTCTTCGTAGGTGTCAAACGTGTCTCCGAGTTTTATTTTCGTTTAATAATCAATAAAAAATATATTATTTGACAAAATAACCACAAGAAAACTAAACGCTTACTTTGAGATTAGGTTTACTATTATTCGGCGGTTTTTATTAGTTTTAATAAGCATAGCCGCCGGACGGCAATTTACCATAAAATAAATAAAGACTGGCGGCAAAACAAGATTCATTTGTATTTTCGGTGGCTTTTATATACGTTTATAGATAAAACCACCGGACGGCGGTTTTCTTTTATAATTGAGCAATGCCGCCGTCGGTCGTTTACCCTGTTCTTTAATAATAATATTTATTTACATTTTTGATAAAATTAGACATTTTGAATTTAAATATGCCGTAATTGTAGGTTTTTGACGCCTCTGCTTTTAATTATTTTGTTAGATTTTAATCTAGAGTGCTATGATTACATTAAAATATATTTTTTAATTGCGTTAGTTAAATTAGAATCTTTTAGAAAGGTATGACATTGCCTAATAAACAAAGTATTAAATTAATGATAATGAAACAAAGGGTTATTAATATTATACAATCTTAAGTTGTCGTTTATTTTGCGTATAGTTTATTGTTATTTAAATTAATTGTAAAATTTAAAAATATATGTATAGGTACTTTGAATAATTACAAATATTACAGCGCCACTTAACGCTTATTGTTTCCAATAACCCCTATCTGCTCTTAATGTATTATTATCTTTGCATTACTAACTACTGATGAATATTTTAGGTTTTTTTTTTAAATAGGCACTGGCTAAACGACTGCCGGTGGTTTTGCCCAATTATTAAAAAAAACCGCGGTCCGGCGGTTTTTATATCTACGTGTATTAAAACCGCCAATAATTATAAATAATTTGTTATTACCAGCGTTTTTTATTTATTTTATTGATAGAAACGAACGCCTGGCGGTTTTGCTCAATTATAAGAAGAAAACCGCCGTCCGGCGTTTTTATATCTACGTGTAAGAAAACCGCCAAGAATTATAAATAATTTGTTATTACTAGTGGTTTTTCCTTATTTCATTAATAATAACCAACGTTTGGCTGTTTTGCTCATAAAAACTATTAAAGACCGCCGAAAAATAGTTAAAGTTAGTTCAACCGTAATAATTATTTATTTTGCGTGTCATAAGCGTTTAGGTTTTTGTAGTTTTTATTTTTAATATTGTAGTTTAGTTAATAGCGCCCTTTAGAAAAACAATTTAGAGTAATATGGCGGATAGGGACGGGCAAATAAAACCACTATTGTATTTATCTTAACGTTTCGTGGCTGGATTGTCACTATGTCAAGGGCCTTTAATAAAAAAAAAACATTACAAAAGTATTTCGTCACATTGACCCAATAATTTACAACACTAAAAACACTTTTAAAAAATATTGTCAGGCAGGAAAGGCGAAGAAATAACTTATCAAGACGTCATAGAAAGCATTAGCGCCTTTACACACTAAGCCGGTTTTGGCGAAGAAGAAAAATAAAAAATTATACAAAGCCTTTAGGTTTGCCGACCAGCCGACTTTCCGCGTTCTCTGCGTATGAAAGGTTTCATTTGACTCCATCACTGATCTCGATGAATTACCAATGTTATTACAAGCTCGAAAGAAAGGTTACATTTCATAAGCGAAAAACGGGTATGTGCGCAAGCAAATCGAGTGTGGCGGCAAACAGACTATCCGCATTATCGGAAAGAATTTGTCGACGCCGTCCTGATTTTCGTTCAAAGTACAATAGCGTTACGGTTAGACCGCGTACGGAGGGCACGGGGTGCCGGTAGCAAAATTTTGCCAAGGCTTTTACGTGCACATGTTCGTCCACCCTCGACTTGTTTACTGCGCGAGGTCGTAAATATCCAAAAATTGCTTTCTGCTACTGCGGATCTGAATGTAGGTTATCTATGGACTCCATACACTTCGATAGTGTCACCCGTATTTCCGTCTTTTGCTAATATGAAAAGGCAGTTACAGTCAGCATTTAGATACATATATAACTTAAAATTCTTAAAAAGTGAAAAATTATTTGTCCGAAAATTAGGTTTTCAAAACAAAATTAAATTAGAAAAAATGTAGAAAGAAAACTATCAGAAAAAATATAAAAAAGTAATTTATCTCTCCCGGGATTAAACAGGGCACCTATTGCTTACGAGTCAACGCTCGTAACCCTTGGGTCATAGGGGTTCTCAATATACTTAAGAAATAAGCCGTGTTTATAAATCCTTTATTCTGTAACTTTTTTTCATTTCCTGAGATTTTTAAAGTTTGTTCCACTCTCAATATAAATTTAAACAAAATATTATTTGGCTTTTCTCCAGAATAAAATTTAAAAGTTTATTTAACATTTTAAGAAAATTAAAACTTTTATACATTATGAAGAAACAATTCTGCTCTTACATAATATAATAAAAGTTATTATTGCTTTGAAAGAAATAAAATAATGAAATATTGAATATTAAGTTACTTACAAAACAAAGCTTTCAATCTATAAACAAAGGTTCATTGGCACTCGGTTGAAATCATTTTAATGCAATAAAATAAAATCTTAACAAGACGCCAGACGAGAACTGGGCCAATGGTTGCGTCTCAAAAATGTGGTAAATAGTTTACCAAAAATGTGGTAAACAGTTTACCTAAAAACTTATAAACTTGTTAGAAAACTAAAAAAGTTAAAAATGAAATGTCTGATGGACATTTTAGAGTTTGACATTACTTTTGAAAAAATTAACTGGTAAAAGATACACCTATTAGGTATCTTAACTTGTTAACAAGTTTATAAGTTTTTAGGTAAACTGTTTACCACATTTTTGGTAAACTATTTACCACATTTTTGAGACGCAACCATTGGCCCAGTTCTCGTCTGGCGTCTTGTTAAGATTTTATTTTATTGCATTAAATGATTTCAACCGAGTGCCAATGAACCTTTGTTTATAGATTGAAAGCTTTGTATTGTAAGTAACTTAATATTCAATATTTCATTATTTTATTTCTTTTAAAGCAATAATACCTTTTATTATATTATGTAAAAGCAGAATTGTTTCTGCATAATGTATAAAAGTTTTAATTTTCTTAAAATGTTAAATAAACTTTTAAATTTTATTCTGGATAAAAGCCAAATAATATTTTGTTTAAATTTAATCTCCCAGAAAACAAACAAAACATAAAAACCACTCTCGATACATGCATACTTTAATTGGTAATACCTTAGTTTTAGTTTTATGAAAAGTTTTTTCTTGCCGCTAAACATATTTCTGGCTTTCCTGTTCCTAAAGGACGTAGGTAGGTACATACATATTTTTCACTTATGAAGAGCTTCGACAAAATCTTCGTAGGTGTCAAACGTGTCTTTCAGTTTCATTTTTGTTTGTTAATCAAAAATAATACTAAATAATAAAATAAATAATTTTTTAAGTTAGCTTAACAACACCTATTATTTGGCGGTTTTCAATAGTTTTTATAAGCAAAACCAACCAAAAAAATTTGGGGCCTATTAGGTTTTAATTTTGTCAGTTTTATTAAAATAAAATGTTTGTTTATTATTGTAGTAAACGACTGACTAGATTCACCTTTGCACACTAAAATAATATGTATGAAATCTGACTAGAAACCTTATTTTGAAAAGGGTGTGCTTTATCTGGAAATTTTAAAAAATTTAGATTTTAAATCAAAATTATTATTATTAATTTTTAAATATCTTATATTAAAATATTTTTCGTGTCTAAGTTTGTTCCTAAATCAAAAAAATTAAATTATGTTTAAACTACCAAGTTATATTAAGTAAAGAAATATCATAAATACCTTAAGATGATAAATACGAGTTAATCTTTTTAAATATTTTTTTGGTTTCGACGCAGCTAATGTTTATTTTATATTTTGATTTTAAATCCGTTCATTTAATTTAAAAAATAATCAATAAAAAAGTTACTTATTACACCGGGTAATTTATTTTTGAAAATGGTTTTTTAAGTTTTTTGAAAATTTAGAAATTAAGAGCGAAAGAAGTAGTCAATTTTAACCTCTTTATACAATTTTAAAAACTTATTTTTATAATAGTAACATTCTCATAAAATTTCATTACTCTAAAGCTTTTTTTTTGAGACAAAAAAAAATAACATAATTTTTTGGCCCATTTTTGAACCACGATATCTTTCTAGTAGTTAACTTTTAAGCCAATGTTAAAACAGCAAACTACCCTTTATTTTATGCATGGAAAAACCTATTACCTTTTTTTTAACACCCTGTATAACTTAAGTGCGTTTTAAGAAAAAGAAGCCACTTCGAATACACTTGTTTTATCTTTAGTAATTCAGATTCTTTTGGCAAAATATATGTACCTGTTAAAGGTTATTTTCTTTCCCTATCAATACAAACATCCAAAAGTACAAAAAGGAAAGGCCTAGTAAACTCTGTCTTATCTTATAGGGGGTGTATTCTTCCTTTAATAGTCTTTTATTTTTATTAATTCGTTCAAAAGTTTTGAAGAAAATTTACCCTATATACCGGGCGTCGATTTACTTTTTTTGAAATATCAAAATAAAAGTGGTACCTAAGTACGTGACATAAATATGCATTGTTTAAAAAATGTTGTTGTTTATTCCCTATAGGGCTTAGCCTTAAACAATTTTATTTTTTAAAAGTTAATTTAAAGTTATATATATTTTTTTAATACATATTTTTTATTATTTACATCCAAGTTTTACATTTTTTTTACATAGTCAAAGTACTTTTTAACTTTATTATTTATATTTTTTTATTATCAATAATTTTTATAAGAAGTATTTTTACGGAATTATAGGGGTTGAATAAGACCTTGGCTTATAAAAATATTTTTTCTACCACCATATTACGTGAAAATTGCAAAAGCACAATTTTTTATGCATACAAATTTTTCTATATTACACTAGTGTTGCAAGGGTATATTACGTAACAAGTGTCGAAAGTGATATATTTTACACGAGTGGAAATGTTGTCGCACGAGGCGATAGCCGAGTTCGACAATGCCACGAGTATGAAAATCACTTTTGGCGCGTTAGTTTTTATATTATTAATTTCAACACATCAAGATAATCTGACAAAAAATTAGACGTATATCAATGTCAGTAACATAAAATCCAAATAAAGAAATTAATTTAAATTGTATGTAAAAGCATGTATTTTAAATTTTATTATGTAAGTTACTTTACAAAAGTGCATGCACGGTTATTTCTTTAATTAAGTTTTTCAAATTACGTAAACCCAGTTAAGAAAACACTAAATAAATATACATTTCTGAATAATAATAAATAAAGCTTACAGTCCCGAATGGATTAAATTAAATTTTAACTCTGGTTTAATGGCAATTCCATTTTTATCCTACCAGATCTTATCCTTTTTCCAACAAGGTATGCATTATTTAGAAAAAAAAACACCTGGCATTTTGTGGTTAGGTTAAAATTATACAAATCGGGATACTTGGCATTCAGAGCTTCTATGCACTAATGTTGAAAAGTAGATTTTAAGACGCGTGTGATATTATTCGTTTTCTAAAGGATCAAGTGCGTTTTATGTCATTTTCATATGTGGTCGTGGAAAAAGTACTTTAGAACGCTAGTGTGATAAATATAATAAGTAATTTCTAAAAATTGTATACAGTATACATGCCTTACGTCAGCCAAAACAAAAAACAGCTGACATCACTGTCATATTGTTATTTAAAATAAATTTGAAGTTATCAAGCTTTTATTTGGAATTACATTGAAACATGCTATGCAATATTTTTAAAGTGAATACCTTTATAAATTATAAAATAATGATAGGTATACAAAACTATTAAGTAGATGAATTTCACTATAAAAATATTGTCAAACAGTATATTATACCGCAGGGAGCAAAAGTATATATCACTCTAGTGTTTTTTTTTTTTTGTAAAGACAAACAAACCTAAAATTTAGTTTTTGGTAAATAATTGGTAGTCGTAGAAGAAATAGTGTACATTACTGGTGTGAAAATGACTTTTTACACTCGTGAGTTTCCCACTCCAATATTCCCACTCCTGTAAAATTTGTCACTTTTCACACTTGTAATGTATTATACTATTTAAACTTCTCGTTTTGTTCGTGCACATGAACGGGCAACAGATTTAGTAAAATAGTTGACATTCTGACAAAAATCTGTCTAGATGTGCCTGTTAAAATAAATTAATTTTTTTTTAAATTGTTTTTTGTTTTTTTTTCGGTTTTAAGCAGAATATTAAACTACTTTTTAAGGTAATCTAGATATTATTTTAATGTACTTACTGGTATATCTGGATTTGGACTTGTGTCTTTGGTTGTCATTGCCACAATTCCTACTGACAAGTTTACTCGCATAGCATAGCCAATGGCAAGCAACAAAAACATTAGGAATGTCTGCACATATCTCATACCAAGAAGTGGTCCTATAAGTAAGTTTTTTAATGTACACATTTAAAAAAATTAATTTAATAAAAAAGAAAACATTAAAGTCACTATAAAGTTAAAAATTTAATAATAAATAAAAAAAGGATTACAATAATGTCGTGTAATAACATAATATGGTATTAAAGTATAAAAAGCTTTTGCAAATTTAGTAAATAACATTAATTAGTTTAGCGCATATGTTATAACCCGACTTCTTTTTTAATTTGTAATTTTTAACTTCTCAGTGAATTTTTAATCCTTTTTTTGCTTATTTTTAAATTTTTTGCTTTATAATTTAATATTATTACTATTAAATCGCTAAAATACACTTAAAAACACTATTAGAATCTCTCGTAGTTTGGTGAAAAAACTACAGTAAAAAGCACCGGAACCTAATTTGATTGATCTTAACCAGAACTAACCATAACCCTTCCAATACGACAGTTTTGCATGAAGCTTCAAACCAATCAAATCATAATAATAATTTAGAGAGAATATAAAATTAAGGGCAAGTCAGCGGACCAACTGTTGACAATTTTGCAATATCAGTTTAAGTTTAAAATGCTGCTGAATTTTACAAATACACTAGCTGCGCCCAACGAAGTGGGCACGGGCACTTCGTTGGGCGCTAATCATATTGTGCCAATGACTTGATATATATTATATTCAAAAATTTTTTTCATTGTTTTGATTGTAAAATAATTTTCCTGATCGGTTCAGTATTTTCGAATATTAGCCCTTACAAACAAGCAAACAGTAAAAGTAACAAAGTTTATGCCTTATATATTATATATTATTAGTATAGATTTAAACACAAAAAGTTATAATGCGCCCCCCGCTAAATTTAAACATACAAGAACTCAAGGTGTTCCCAAAATTGAATATACAGACTGTTCACGGATTATGTTAACAAGGGAAGAAATTATGGCGTTCGATAAAATTTTGTATTATTGTATTTATCGATTTTAAAATTAATTTTAAACACATTTTGCTTATGACATTTTGCTGAGAAATGAAAAATAATGGTAGTTTACTCCTGGAGAATTTTTTTTTTTAAGTTTTTCAAGCCCTGTCTACAATATCAACATTTTTTGTTGGTAAATCCTATTTTTTTACAAGCAAAAATTTTCATGAAGATTGATTTTTTTCCAAAAATAAAATTTTTGGTCAATTTGTCCCCCAGTTAACCCCAGCCATGGATAGTCTGTAGAATTCATATTGACCCTAACCATGCAGAACTTTTTATAGAAAATAAGATGTTTTTTTAATTTTTTTTTAATGATGCCAGCTTACGTAGACATACGGAATATTACATATTTAAAAAGTCACAAACACTCTTACCTTTATTAAGAATTTTTTTCTATTGGTATAACACCTTCCACATCTGACTTTATTATACTAATTTTACCCATTTTAATTAAATTTTATAGGCAAGTTTTTTACAACAAGTCCTTTTTTGGGTTCAAAATAACTGTTTTTCCAATTTGTTTCATGCAGCTTTCTATACCATTATTTTTAACTTTTAATTTTTTTAGCTAGTTATGTTGTTTTAAAAAGCTGCGCCATAAGTGGCATGATCTGTAAAAGCTTTTTGATTTTCTATTTAAGTTAAGTGGTGATTGCCAATCTATCGGTATTGTGAGATAAACTGTAAATCTATTCTGCAACAATTTTTTAAACCATTGTTTATCTAATTTCTACAAATAAAAACTTTAGCCGCAATTCACAAAATAAAATATAAGGATAACATACAGTGTGTCCACGGACAAGCTTAACTATATTCACATGTCAACTTTTGTAATAAGTATTAATTTTTCAAAAAAAAGTTATTCTTTTAAACATTGTGTGTTTTATTCGATATAAAAGAAAGCTATTAAAAATCTCTATATGATATACAGGAAGATTTTAAATTATAAATATAATATTTTAAAAAATTAATCAATTTAAGAAACTGTATTTTTTATACTACCTAATTAAAAAATATAGTTTATATATAAAAAAAACGACTTTAAAAAAAGTTATAATACTTACTAAAAACTTAAAAATATTAATAAAATAAAATGTCTGGTAATTACATTATGGTATTACAGTATAAAAGCTTTTGTTTTTTAGTTATTAACATTAAGTAGTTTAGCACATACATATCTTATTACTCGGCCTGTTTCTATTATTATTAATTTTAATATTAATTATTTTCTTTAAGTCAATTTTTTTAATGTTTATTTCTGGCTTTTTAGTTTATGATTACTATTGCTATCAAAATCTGCCTATGTTTTTCTTGTTAAATGTAGAGTTCCATTTGCTCCGGTTTATAATATATTTCGTAAAGAATTTCTATTTCCTTATGGCTTTTGAACAAGAAAGACTTGCCCTGTATAAAGGGTGTCTCCAAAGGTCTGTACAAAATGCTGACACAATAGGCCAAAATTCGACGATCTAACGCACTTTATCTAGTTGAAAAGTGATCGTTTGCGAGATACTTGAGGTTAAATTTTTCGTTTTACTTTGTTTTTTTTAAATAATTTTATTTGTTACTAGATATTCTTTTACAAAAATCGTGATTTGCTTGTTTTATAAGTGGAAATCTAAATCTGCCTATTTAATTTAAAAAATGCTTCTGCTTCTGTAAAAAAATGTATACTTTATTTTCTCATATTTTTAGTCAAAAAGCTGAACAGTATGTCCACCGATTTACTTTACAATAGGACAAATGGATCAAAAGTTTAAATGTTTAAGAAAGTCGTATAAGGCAATGGATTTTGCTTCTTAAAAAACAAGATTTACAATGACAAATTTTTTCTGTTTTGTACAGAGGCTTTAAAAGTACAAAAAAGTAAAAATAAATAATGACAAAACTACTTTATTTTAAATAATTTAGCAAATTTCCAATTAATAAAGGATTTTAGAATTAAATAGGAATCCCATATCTGAAATTTCACATAAAAATACATTTTTAACTTAATTTTTACATTTTTGTATTTAAGTATATTTAAAAAGTTTAAGCATTAAATAATTTTTTAAATAAAACCTTGTAAATTATGTAAAAAGATGTAAAACATAAATAAGAAAATATATCCCGAAAAACAAATTGTCTATTTTAGATTTAAGATCCTTATTTGATTTCAATGACCTTTTTTATGACATTTTGCTAAATTATAAAAAGTTTTCTTTTAGTCCCTTTTTAAATTTTTGTACTTTTTGGAGCCCGTGTACAAAACAAAACAAATTTCTTGATGAGAATCTTTTTTAAGCAAAAACAGTTGCCATACGCAACTTATTAAAACATTTAAGATTTTGGTTCATTTGTGTTATTGTAATTACTAACAGTGAACATTCTGTAAAAAAATATCGATTGCTTGCCTTTCTTTAGTCTTTTTTTGTTTAAACAATTAGGAATAAATACTCACCTTAGTCAAAGTATTTCTTGCTTGCAAGATATAGGGTATCAAAGTTTAGATTTATTTTTTTTCTTTGACATGCTGTATCAACGATCAACATTTTAACTAAGGTAAATTGCATTAAATAATTGTATTTTGGCATTAGAAAATTGCGGTACTATTTCGTTCAGACCTTAAAGAAAAACCCGGGTGGCCTAGATAAAGCGTAAACCAATTCAATTGAGTTTTTTTGTTGTGAAATAAAACGTTCAATCTAAAATATCTCGAAAACGGTTGTTCATAGCGACATTTATTAAGTATACCTTTTTGTTTAATAAACATAACAGAATAAAAATAATGTTAATAAAGCTGTAATATACTGTGGCTCAAAAAAGTTATAATATTTTAAAAATATTCTAAGTTCTATTTGGCAGGACGTGGATACTATATGAGCAAGCAGTATTGGTACATCGGCAAGTAATGTAATAAGCAAACAAGCAGTTTCAGGCATGTTTACATGTCGATATTTAGTTAGATTGTCTCTTTTCGTAACATTGCCTATGTGTTATGGTATTTAGTTCAACCGGTTTAAGGTTGATTTTAAGAAAAATATGGTGTATTAAATAAGCAAGTATATTTACTATTAGGTACCTATTGGTGATACGTATCACAAGGATACTAAAAATAAGATTTTCATTTGGGTGGTTATTTTTTTAACCAATAAAAATACAAGTGGGTCATGGAAATAAAAGCTGATAACAAACAAAAACAAAACAAGTAAATTAATTTCCACTTGAAATAATAAAATTTGCGTCACAATTAAATACTGTTAACAGTTATTGATAAAGATTTTATATTGTTTTTTAATACTAATACAGGGTTCACATTTTTAAGTTTGTACTTTCCTTTTAACACTATATAAAATGCGAAAAAAGATTTTTTTTAAAATAAAATTATGTCCGAAAATGCTTTTTTCGAGATACAGGATGTTAAAATTTTAAGAAAAAAATCTTTTTTTATCGTAACTTTTCTACCACTTCAAATATTTTCACATGATTTGGTACATTTTTTTTTAACCATAAGATTACATTTTTGAGTTAAATATTGATTTTTTTGAAAAAAAAAATAGTACGCCCATGCTTTTTCTTGGAATTATTATTATTTATAAAATACTAAGTTTTTTTAAAACTAGTATAGTAGCCACTTGATGCATGGCAAAACCGCTAAAATCTAATATAGATTTTTATTTCTAAGTAAGTTTCTGACTGTGTCATAGCTTCCCAAGAGCAATAACCTTTTAGCGATTTTTCCATACAACAAAATGGCCTTTTTAAAACAAAAACCGTTCGTCCTACAAAAAATATTAAGAGACCAAATTAACCCCAAAGTAAATGGGTATTTTAAAAATATATTAATTCGAAGAATGAGTGCCGTATTATTTTTGCTTTAAAAAATCAATACAAATGTTGTTTAAACGCTACTGGTAAAAGTTTTTTAAAAACTTTTACCACAAAGAAGTAATGTACTGGTTACAAAGATTAATTAAATTTTGTGAAAATATCTGAAGAGGTAAAAAAGTTATAAAAGAGGCTTTTTTTTCTTAAAACGTTATCGTATCTCGGAAAGAACGCATTTTCGGACAAAATTTTATTTAAAATTTTTTCTTATTTTATTGCATTTTATACAGTGTTACAGAGAAACTACCATCTTAAAAATCACCCTGTATATTAAGAGAACTTTTAATTTGTAAATATGGAGTTGGCGGAGCCGCTTATTAAACTGTCCAGGTTAGGCACATCGCAAGTTACCCCAACAGAATGTGACGCTTAGACTCATTAATAGGCATTTTTCTTAAAACAAAATAAAGAAAAATAAATTCTATAATTTAAAACGCGCAGCCAACATTTTCAGCAAGTACCTTTAACAATTCTAGGGCACCAATTTACCTAAACTGTAATGATCTTCTGGTTACTGATACCTTTTAATGCTATATTTTATTGTTCAGTTGTCTATATTTTTATTAAAACACAATGTATGATATAACCATTTCAGGCAGGTCGTCAACCAGTAATACACTGCCGTCCTAACATGAAAGGTCCTATCTGCAAAATTTAAGTTTTGAGAAAATCAGGTTTTTGTTTCTTTTCATGGTATAACATATGGTATTTTAACAAACTCTTTATATTTTATTTTACGTAATTTATCGGAAAATAGGATTTAATTGCAAGACATAAATTTGATTTATCTCTTTCCAATTAGTAGATTTTTGATTATATTGTCACTTAGGACAACATAGCCTAGTATTTTAAATAGCATTTTTTTATATTACTTACTGAAATTGTCCTAAATAAAACTAATATTCTAATTTACTAAACACTTTTTAATTGTAATAGTTTATTAACTTAAGATGTAATTTACATTGTAATATATGTAACATAAATGTATTAAACATATTAAAACAATATAAACTTTATAAAAAAACAGAAATATTAGTCATTTTCTTCTTCAGCACCGTCTTCATTAACTGGCAAATTTTCCCAAAAATGCATACGGTTTTGAGGAATGTGTGCTTTTAATTTGGATATAAGATTATTTTTTCGATCGAAAGCCACTCCGCGATATACATTACGAGCCTGCGGCTTTGTTAGAGTGCCCTTAATGTATTTCGTAAAAAATATATCTTTTAAGTCAATGAAGTCCTTTTCAAATTCGGTTTTATAAGAAAAAAATAATTTCCTCTTTTAAAATGCAGACAAACCATATCCTTTAAATAAACGCGAGAAATAAGTTTTTGTAATTTATATTTGGAGGTATAATCCGTAAACTTAAAAAATTGGGTAAGTTGCATTTTTATTAAATTAACTTTTGACGAATTGGCTTGTTTAACCACTTCACAAAAATCATCAAAATCATACACTTTTTTTTTCTTTTGAGGGCAAGTTCAACTTGGTGGTGGAATGAATCGGCTGCCATAAAAGTATGGCCTGGCTCAAAAAACTTAATTATTATATTTTCTACAGCAACTTCTGAACTATTAACTAAATACATAAAGAAACTAAAAAGAGACCAATTTTTATTTTGGCTCGAACAATTATCAAGCCAAACTGTAATTTGTTTAATGTCCCTATTTGCCAGAAAAAAGCATAGAATGTAGAAATTATGTCATCTTTGGATCTGCCAGCGATTCCCTCATGCCATACTACAGCTAGTGGGTAGGTGTTGGACTTCTTTCCAAGCGAGACGAAGCTCTCATTATATGCCACGATACGCGGCGTAAAAATTATTTCTTTGAATGTTTCCAAACGTGGAAGCATGATCACCTGAAAATTAAGGAAACTGTGTTTAAATAATTCTATGTAATATGTACTTGGTTAAACTTTTTACCTTTTGCAAATCAGCAGCTACAAAAATCTCATCATCTTGTTTTATTTTGTCTGCATCTTGTTGATAATTTTTTCTGGCGTTAGTTGCTTTTATTTTATGAATTTTCCATTTCTTGCACACATCAAAGTTAGCCAGGTTTTCTACATCAGCTTCATGAGACGTGGCTATTTTGTGTATTTTAAACTCTTCGCAGTCCCAGCATTCTTCATTTCCCAGATTGGCAAAGGATATATTTAGGTCATTAGTAACGATTTTTCGGTACAATTCGTAAGAAAAGTCTGTGTTTGGATGTTTCAGTTTAAAATCCTTATACATGAGTGTTATATTTATATCACTGGGGAGATATTTTCTACGAGGAGCGTGCTCTCTTCTGTAATGTGATATTGTTGGGTAAAATGAATTAACATGTTCAATAATTGTATTTCTGTCTACTTTGTGTGGGTGTGAGCGCCTTCTGCCATCTTTTTTAGGTACTATCAATTTTGAATCCGTTTTACGTATATTTTTTAACATTCTGTCATTGTCTTTTTCATAACCCAATGTTGCTAAAAAAATATCTTACAAACGCGCACTTTTTCGGCCTTTTCTGATGTTAAATAGTATTTGTAGGAATACACTCTTGGTGATGTTTGTTTTTTGATGTACTTCTTTTTTTCACTTTGTTTGACGCAACTCAAAACAAACTGTTTTTGTTGTTCTTTTGCAATAGCCAGTATTGTTTATTAATGTCTTTTTGTCTGGTATATGAAATTTTTTAGCGCAATTAAGTTTGCATTTACAAGACTTTTTAACTTCATGAGCCTTTATGTAATTCTCGATTTTTTGTTTCTTTCTTTGAACTAGTGGTTCTTCAAATGTTTTCCTTTTTCTTATTTCCCCAGTTTTTGTATAAAGTTTACTCTCGGCTTTATCAACTACTTTATTTATAATCTCTTGTAAAATATTGCCTCGAATAAAATCCTGAACGGAGTTTAATTCGTTTTCTTTTGATTCTACTATTTCAGGTAAGTTCTCTTTACATTCTTCTAGTTCAACATTCGAATAGCTTGAATTACTGGCTACCTGATTGGACGTTTTAGGGGCTATCAATATATCGGAAAATATGTGTATTTTTTTACTAGGGGGGTAGTTTGGCTATTGTAACTCGAATCCGACCCACTTCCACTTGTATTATTGTCGAATTCCTTGTACCGCCCTGGTACATAATCTGGATCTTTATCCCTTTTGGCTTTATTGCTTTGCTTAGAACTTCTTATACCCTTCATTTTTTCTCTCAGTTGATTATTTAAAGCAAGGGATACCAATCGTTTACCACGACATTCGGTGTTTCGGCTAAGTGATGCATTACTATTACTACAAACCACAATTACAATCAGTTATTGCCTAAACATAAGGTAACATTGGTAAACTTACCGTGCATCCATTTCTTACAAACTTTATTAAGTTAAAAATGTAAAAAGACAAGAAAATACCCAATGTTTGACAATAAACAAACACCTTTCATAATAAATTATTTGAGGTTATATTACACATGTGCTTCTCTCATGCTACGCTTAAGTGTCCTAAATGATCTCGCTCAGTATAAAATGCTAACTTAAATTGTCCTAACTGCATTTTAAAAGTAAGAACGACCTTTTTTTTTAATATATGTGAGATCGGACAATTTATGTTAGCGAACATGGCTTTTTATTCAGTTAGGACAAAACTTTTAGGTATAGAATAAGGCAGTTAAGACGAATATAGGACAATTTCATTTGGTACACATATAAATAATATGTTAACGAATATTATGAGTCCAAAAAGTCAATTTATCAAATTTTGCAGATAGGACCTTTCTTGTTAGCAGGGCAGTACATCACAAGCAACATGTGTGTCCTATTTGTGCAAAGAATACGTGCAAGAGTGATATTTTTAAAAATAATTGCCCGGCACTTACTTTTTAGAAATCAATAAATTCATTATTCTTTAAAACAACCATGGCTTAGGTGACATTTGAATAAAAAAGATTAAATGTTATAATTGTAATAAATATACGTGGTTTTCTATGTGAAATCACAAAGTTGTCCTATATCGGTAAATTGGTCATATTTTTATTATGTTAACGAAATGTCATATCAAACTGATGACTTTATTATGTATTTTCCATAAGAATGGGTCAAAATATAGTCAGACACCCTTTATTACAGAATTGTTTGTATGTTATAGGCATGTCAGAAATAAATGTAAATAATGTACACGTTTGGTATTGCAGTTTTAATTTTAGTAGAATCACAAAAATATATAGAAATAGCTAAATAACGGGAAGAAAATAGTGAAAAATATATTTAAAAGTTGTATATATCTGCTTAGATCAATCCCTGTGTGCATCCCATACAGTGTATAAGAAAAGCGGAAGAGTCAGAGAAGGAAAATAACAGTAGTTCAGATAAGTCGTGATACGCCAGTGAAAAGCAAAAGAATGCACAATAATTGTGGGATGCTCTTTTCCCTTTTTCATTGCTCGGCGCGGTGTTCGTCGATAATATTAAAAGCTGGAGCCAGTGTCGTGTATTGAGTGTATTAGATGCGTTGCCGTAGTAGTTTTTATAATATTTTTGGTGTAATAAAAATTAGTTATGAAGTTTCAAAATCTTCAAAAATTGCATTAAAACATGTTTGCTTACACCTTTATAAACAAGGAGTTAAAAGAACACAGCAAAATACTGTGAACGGTTAGTATAAAAAATTATACATTTTGGAAATTTTAAAAATAGATATATATGTTAATAAGGTTACTTACCATTGAGATAAAAATAATTCCTGATATGTCAAGGTCTCAAACCATTAAAATTATAAACTAATTATAAAAATTAAACAATTTTATACTTAAACAATAACAAGGTCGACCGTGTTGAATTGTAAAAACAAAGCCCCACAAATTCTATATTTAAACATAACACAATTTTAAAAAGGGGGATGGTAGGCAGTAGAAATACTGGGTGTAAAGTAGTAGAAGTAAAGTCAAGTAAAAAGTTAAAGGTTTAGTTAAGCTTGTACGGACTCCCCTGGATTGTGGGATGCCCGTACTAAATTAAGTTAGTAAAATAGTTCCTGTAGTCTAATAGTGAAATAAAAAGATAGCTTTTTTGTCCACCGGTCTCATGGTCGCAGAAGATAATTTCATATGGTATATTTGCCTAAGTGACGTAAGTGGCCCTAATGTAATTTAAAATCTACGTCACAATACAGGAATCCCTTTTTTAAATTAATTTAAAATTATTTACAACTTTTTAAATTAATATGCATAGATTTGCGTTTATTCGTTTTAAATCACAGTAGGTTATAGTTGAGACGGTGGTGGTGTGTATGCACGGCTAAAGCATTTTTAAAGCCAACCTTTTTAATTTATTTGATAAAAGGTGTAAAATACATAAAAAACGGTGTTTTAAAATGTAAAAATAAAATATTTTGGGCAGCTTTAGCTTTAAATCAAGAACTGTGTGCAAAAAAGGCAAATATAGTCAAAATAAGATTAGTTTAGTTTTAAACTTTAATGGTAAATATTTAGGGAACGAAACGTTTTCGATTTAAAATTTAAGACTCGTAATCAGCGCCTCAAAAAACCCATGTAAAACAAATTTTGTCAAAATCGGAATTGGCTCTACTTTCCAGATAATAACTGTTTGTAATAGATAACCCACATTTAGATCCGCAGTGGCAAGAAGTATTTTTCGGATCTTTACGACCTCGCGCAGCAAAAAAATCGAGGGTGGATGAACATGCGCACTTAAAAGCCACAACACCGGCACACCATGCCCTCCGCCCGCGTTTTGGCCGTGACGCTCACTAGCTACCGTACTTTAAACGGAAAACCCAGGCAAAGCGTCGTAAATTTTTGTCCTGTAATGCGGATAGTCTGTTTGGTGCGTGCGCGTCAAACCTTCGGGATAAGTGGTATCCAAGCGCACAAACACATTTTTTCGAGAATGAAATAAACGTTTGTTTCGCGCAGGTAATAACATTGGCAATCCATCGAGATTCGTGCTGTTTATAAAGACGGTCCACGGATGGGGTTAATAAGAGGACAAATGGACCAATAATTTCATTTCTCCAAAAAAGTCATTCTTCATAAAAATCTTTGCTTTAAAAAAAAATGGATTTACGAAGAGAAAATTTTGATTTTGTACACAGGGTTTGCAAAAACTTAAAAAAACATAATTTCTCTCCAAAAGTAAACTACCTTTATTTTTAATTTTTAAGCAAAATGCCAATAAAAAAATGTATTTAAAATCATGTTTTTGGTCGATAAAAATAATAATACAATATTTTATTGAACCTTATAATTTGGCGAAAACATTCGTTTACAGCTAAAAAATTGTGTTTTGTAAGAAATTGAAGAAAGCAGGTGTTTGAAAAGCAAATTGTGAGTATATTCAGGTCATTTTATTATAAAAATTTAAAATATTTAATTTTTGATAACTTTAAAATCAATTTTATGCAACCTTTTTATACCTCTGTATCATTAATAAAGTAGTTTACTCTTAGGGAGAAATCGTGTTTTTTAAGTTTTTGCGAACCCTGTATACAAAATCAAAATTTTCTGTTTGTAAATCCTATTTTTTACAAGCAAAAATTTTTATGAAGCAGAACTTTTTTCGAAAAATACAATTTTTGGTCAATTTGTCGTCTTGTTAACCCCATCCGTGGACATTCTGTAGAACTGTAGAGATTTAGCCATCCATTTATAACTTTTCATAAATCCTGTAGTAAAAGATTTACTAGAAAAATCTAGGTTTTCTTGTAAATTCTCTCCTCTACGCCTTTTGCCTTTCGTTAAGTTAGTATAGTTTTGAATTTTGTGCTGTTTACTTCAAGACATAGACAACTTAAGACTTTGTCGTAGTTGTAACCATAGTTACGTTTTATTGTTAATCAAAAGTATTGGTATAAAAACGACAATTGGGTGTGTTTTTATACGAGGTGTTTCGGAACATTTTTTTATTATTATCTGAAATAAAAGTTATATTAGTACAGGCAGTAGATACTATTTCTGTCACTAATACTATCAGTTTATAAATAATTTCTTTATTAATCTCAGCAACAAAAATGCAAGACACGATACGTTAAAATCGTACATGCCAGTTTCCTTATAGTACAAGTATCGCAAAAATTTATTTTGCACTTTTTCAATTGCGTATCCGTGACACTGGTAGTAGGGACTCCACACAACCGAACAGTATTCCAATATACTGCGGACATAATTAAAAAATAAAACTCTGATACAATTAATATTGCTGAACTCACGAGTGTTTCTTACTACAAAACCGTACATGCTCATAGCTCTACCCACAATATCTTCCACATGCCTGTTAAATGAAAGGCCACTGTCAAACAAAACCCCCAAATCCCTTACTTCCTCTACTCTCGTAAGAATTGAGCCATCCATTTTATATGGAAATATAACTGGATGTTTTTTCTTTGTATATGTCATTATACTACATTTTCCAATATTAAAGCTTAATTTGTTTGTTATTGACCAATCAAAAAGTTTATTTATGGCATTTTGTAGACGTTCCGCATCGTGGTCATCTCGAATTTCAGCATATATCTTTAGATCGTCTGCGAACAGCAGACATGGTACCTCAGTAACTTTGGATATGCTATTAATAAACATTAAAAATAGAAGAGGACCAAGATTTGACCCCTGCGGAATGCCAGATGTAGCATAATACGGTCTTGAATGATGGCCCCTAACACATACACGTTGAATCCTATTGTGTAAATATGATCTAAAAAAGTTAACAGTGGAGTCATGAAATCCAAACTCATCCCGAAGCTTGCTTAACAATATGGTATGTGACACCCTATCAAACGCCTTTGCAAAGTCTGTGTAAATTACGTCTACTTGTCCACGTCGGTTTAACACTTCCGAAATAAATTGTGTAATATTTACCAAATTACTGGTTGTGCCTCGTTTTTCAAAAAAACCATGTTGTAAGCTAGGTATATTTCCTGAGACAGGTCTGTAAAGTTGTTTATATATTGCTGTTTCAAACACCTTAGCAGGTGATGGAAGAATACTTATTGGTCTATAATTTTTGACAAATTTTTTATCACCTTTTTAAAAACCGGGCACACCTTTACTTCTTTCCATTTATCAGGAAAAGTTCCAGTTTCAATACTTAGGTTAAAAATGTAATGTAAGGGCAGGAGAAGCGACTCACAACAACCCTTTAGTATATATATTGGAAGATTATCAGGACCAAGTGACTTATTAACTTTTAATGATTTAATTATACTTAATTTATTTTCAGTACTAACCTTACCTAAACAGACATTGTGACTACAATCATTATTTTCTTTTACTTCGTTATTTACCAAATCATCACTAACATAAACATTAGCAAAATGCTCTGCAAAAGCGTCCAATATGGAAGGACCTTCAGCACAGTCACCATTATCCAAATACATAGTGTTGGGAATATAAACATTATCCTTCTTGCTATTAATAAACTGCCAAAATGATCTAGGGTCAGAGACAATGTTTCTTTGTGCTTTAGTTAGATAAAGGTTATATGCCTGTTTAATTTTGGATTTTAGTCCCTTTCTAATCTTCTTTTTAGTTTTTTTCTTATATTTTCCTTTTTTTCAAATCTTTAATTATATCTCTATTATACCATACTGGGTACTTTTAGATTTTCTACATTTTGGCACACAAATATCAAAAACTCTATAAATGTTACTATAAAAAATATTAATCGCTCTATTTACATCATGACACTGCTGAAGCTCCCCCAATCCAGGTCCGTTAACAGTTGATATAACAGTGGCATTTTCCAGTTTTAATTCTATTGGTTTCTTTAGTGTGTTAAAATTTGTCCTTATCTGAAGGGTTGGATGGTGTCCATCCTCCGGTACCAAAGCGTCACTACTTCTTTGAACATTACAGTCAAATGAGCTTATTACCAAATCTAAGAGTCTACCGTTAATGTTTCGCACTTTGTTACATTGTTTAACATCATAAAAGCTAAGAAATGACAGTAGTTGCTGGACATTAGAATCAATTACATTATTACTATAGTAAGTGCTTAAATTGGTAATATTAAAATCACCAATCAACAAAAAATTATTCTTTTGGAGAAAATCGAACATTTCCAACCGACTAAAAAAGTTTTCTAAAGTTTGCGCATTGCTATTAGGAACCAAATACACAACAATAATGTACACATATTTAAATCCACTCTCGGGAGACACTTTAACGCACAATGCTTCAACTTCTGGATCTTCAAAGTCAACTTCGATAAGACAGCTTTTGTACTCGTTTTTGAGGGCAAGCAAGATACCTCCACCTGTATTCTTGTTGGTTAAGTGTAAGTTTCTGTCCCTTCTGTATACAGTAAAACAATCTGGAAACAGTTCACTACTATAAACATTACCTGTGAGCCAGGTCTCTGTAAGAGCAATAATTTCGAGCTCATCCTGAATTGCCAATATGTTGTTTAGAAAAATATTAGTTTTTGAGTTTAGACCCCTGACGTTCTGGTATAGAATAAATGTATCGGTGGATCGGCTAAAACTGTGATTCACGAAAATTATTACTGCAGTCGGTGGAATTTTTAGTAGGTTAGTAGAATCACCCAAAGGTAGCAAATCTTTATCGCCAGATTTTTCAAACATATTTCCTTTATCCAACCCAACCCTGTCATCCCCTTCATCAGACACTGAATACTTGTGTGCAATTACTTCAACCATCCTACTCACAATAAAGTGTTTGTTCACCAGTGAGTTGTTTATATTTGTGACCAATACTGAAATATTTTTTGCTGACTCAAAGGCGATCGTGAGCCTGGTGTTGAAGTTAAAAATATAATTTTCAGTCCTTTCGTCGAATTTTCCAAAAGGTACTGACACCAATAAAATGTTTGTATTCCCACACTTATTTAATTTTTCTACTATTGACCGATAAGGTGGAGTTTTGCCATTTTTAAAATCATTTAGACCCCCAATTATTATAACAAGATCTTTCAGGGTAAAATCAGCTGTTAATTTATTTATATTTTCTAGAATATTCACAAATCCGGCTCCTGGTTTTAATATAGTTTGTGTCTTTGCAGTTTTCAATTTAGATTGTATTATTTTGTCAACGTTTCGACCCTGCTGATCGCAAAGTATTAAAATTCGATCCATCATTTTCTCTCTTTTTGCTCACCCACTGGATTGATTTCTTGTCTCGAAAACTGTTGTTTTACATTACCTCTCAATTTACATAACTCATTACTGTACCATTCGTTCTCACTTTCCAATGTTCTTATAGAAGTTATCATGCTTTTGTTGGTATCAGTCAGTTGTTGTAGCTCATCCTTTGACTGGTCAAGCTTTATCCTCTCCTCCTTTAGTTGCTCATACAAGACTCCATTCTTTCCCTGCAATTCTGCCACCATTTGATGCAAGTTCAAAATAGTGTGACGTGGATAGTTTGAAATACAACTACTTTACGTCACTGGGGCAAATGTACCATATGGAACTATCTTTTGGGACCATGGGACCGGTGGACCATCAACACTAACTTTGCATTTTCTAGGACCAACTTAACTTATTTGATTCACTAAATTTAGTACGGGCATATCCCTAGGGATAGCCCGTACGGGACTTAACTCAAACTTTAACTTTTTACTTTACTTCACTAACTGCTTGTTATCTGATAAACAATCAATCCCCGTCTTCAAATTTTGTTCTCTTTAAATATTAAATTTTTCAGTATTTGTTTTGCATTTCTAGGCAACTCAACTTGTTTAATGTTTTTGTTTTATTATTATAAGAGTAACCTAGAAAATTGTTTGATTTCTACTTTTTAAACCTTGACACTTCACGTATTGTTTTACGTACCAAATTTCCCAATGTTAAGTAACCCGATTAAAATTTAAATTTCCCAAAAATGTATATTTTTAAAATTCCCAAAATGTATACTTTTTTATACTAGGTGTTCACATATGCCCCTTCCCTGAAAGCGTTGGACCCACAACGCTATTAGAAATCAGACAAATTTACTTTAAACCTTTAAAAAAATTAGCAATATTATCGAAAAACGATAGTTCCATATAGCTTACAAATATTTAAAACCTAACATTATGTTACTTATTATAAAAATTATATTTATCGTAAATAATCTTAACGTTTTATTAATTTTTTTTCTAAAAAATAATTCATTTAGGTTATATTCAACATTATGACTCTTTTTTTTTTGAAATTTTAAAAAATTCTTCCGGATAAATTATCTAAAATAATTATTTAAAAAGTTCTAGAGATGTTTTTGCTGAAATAATTAGTTAAAATAAGATTTTAGCTTAATTGTTAAAAACCTTTTTAAGCTTTTCTTTAAGTAGGTACTTTAAATAAATATAGTTTTAACGGTAAGATTATTTTTAGACAAAAAATTACCTAATTATTGTTACTCATAAATTGTATATATTTTTTTTTATTAATCTTTAAGTTTACTAGATATTTACGTACTACACAAACAGCTAAATCAGCAAAAAAGTTTGTGTTATTTAAAACTGACCAGTCCTGTAACAATAAAAGTGAACTTGGCCTTGTCTCGTCAGCAAAACGTTGAACCATTAAAAAAGTAATTCAATGATTTATTTAATATACCAGTGGGAAAGAAAATAACTAACTATGTTTTACATGTACTATTAATTGGGTGATTTTTTTCTATTTTATCTTTTGCTCTTTTTTAAATTTATTGGATAGTTTAAAAACAAAAAAATATCTCTTACATAAAAAGAAAATCAATTTTTCTTTTATATTTATACGTAGAAATTAACCTAATATTCTACATTCTTCTTATACTAGCCTTTATAAAAAAAATTGCGTCCACCTTGCCTGCCTGTCCATGTCCTTGATGGTGTGTTCCATTGGCCATTTGTCCCGTACTTCTTCTCCACATACCATTTTCCGCCTTTCACTCCCATTTTCTTCTTCTACATCAGGTTACTGCAGCCGCGTGCCAATTGACCCATATCCTGAGCTTTCTCAGGGCCGCTTAACTGTCTTGTACCCCACAATTCAAGACCATACTTCAGAGCTCTTCCCCATACTAGAGCTGCGGCTTCCAGTGCTAATGCAGCCTCATGCTGCTTCTGAACTCCGTCTTCACGACGTACCATACAACTTCGACACAAATAAATATATTTCCATATTATTCTTTATCACCTCTGGCTAACACCATTTAGCCATATTTGAAAACTGAAGATATACCTTATCTTCCTTTTCTTGTAGCTACGCTGCTACCTCCTTGCAGCTACGCTACGCAACATATTTTTTCCCCATCTTCGTCCTTTCACACACATTTCTTCTCCGGGGAACGGGACGCCTTTACCATATATATGGTATTTTCTTCCACAAATAAACTGAGGGGTAGGAAGGGGGTACCATAAGCGACTTTTCCTATCGCTTCACAAAGGGCACTGGAACTAGGGCGGGCACAGCTTACCATAACCGACGTTTCACAAAGGTCACTGGGAACGGGGGCGCCTCCACCATATGTGACGTTAAACATTTTGAAATTACATAAATAGGGTCTACTTTTACGTCACTGGACAAATGTACCATATGGAACTATCTTTTGGGACCATGGGACCGGTGGACCATCAACACTAACTTTGCATTTTCTAGGACCAACTTAACTTATTTGATTCACTAAATTTAGTACGGGCATATCCCTAGGGATAGCCCGTACGGGGCTTAACTCAAACTTTAACTTTTTACTTTACTTCACTAACTGCTTGTTATCTGATAAACAATCAATCCCCGTCTTCAAATTTTGTTCTCTTTAAATATTAAATTTTTCAGTATTTGTTTTGCATTTCTAGGCAACTCAACTTGTTTAATGTTTTTGTTTTATTATTATAAGAGTAACCTAGAAAATTGTTTGATTTCTACTTTTTAAACCTTGACACTTCACGTATTGTTTTACGTACCAAATTTCCCAATGTTAAGTAACCCGATTAAAATTTAAATTTCCCAAAAATGTATATTTTTAAAATTCCCAAAATGTATACTTTTTTATACTAGGTGTTCACAATAGTAGCTTGATGTTCTTTTATTTTACTCTCCATTTTCCTCTCCAAATCTTCAGCATCATTTTTAAAACTTTCTGATTTCCTTAGTTCCCTCTGCATAAATCTGTCATTTGCTTTTAGGTCTGATTTTAATTTATTTATTTCTAAGTTAAGTTGTTTCTCTGTGTCCTTCCAATTGTTTGTAATTTCGTCGACTAACACATTCTTCCTCTGTAAATCTTTTTCCACATTCTCAAGTTTTTTAATGAGTTGTTCATGATATGTTTCCCTTAATAGATTTCTCAACCATTTCCTCTTCACATTTCTTAGAGCAGTAGATTGTATGGTCTTTTATTTGTTTAAAATAACTCTTTCTGTTAATGCAACTAACATGACTTACTCCCATACAGTTTACACATACAAGATTTCAAACTTCTTGCTTTTGCAACATTTAAAAACTCCTGATTCCATATTATTTTAGTTATCAGCAATTACCAACAGTGCTAAAACTCCACAGAGAAGGTACCACTTTCGTAGGAACCATAAAAACGGAATTACCAAAAAAAAAAACAGATGTGTGTTTATTTATGCACAAATCCAAATAAAATGCTGATAAGACTGTATCACACACAAAAGATACTATTTTTTTTTTATTTACATAGATTGTATTAATATTATTGGATTTTTAAAAGAATTTAGTTTTAAAGCCACAAGTGGACACAAAGAAAAAGTATTTTTTACTACACTACTTAGGATTACACCAAAATTTACACACACGAAAACGCGAAATTTATTGACCAGTTTAAACCACAAGAAAATAGAAAAAATACAGAGAGCAGTACATGCATGCGAGACCACTTTAATAAGTTTATAACGACAGTTTGTTAACGACATCCAAGTAACGGAATTCTTTATTAAATGATTTATGGCAAACAATATATTGTGTTATAGTATTAGAAAGAAATTTTAATGTAAAATTTAAAAATAAAATAAAATGATGTGTTTTCATTTAAAATGTTTGTCAATCTTTTAATTATCTCTCATTAATAACATTAAAAACTGAAATTACAAAATTTAAGTAATTTATTAAAGAAAATGGAATATGTCACTACCTGTAAAAGTAAAACAGGTCATTCCTTTATTTTTACATCCTACTTAGCAAAAAATATAGTCAAATATAATGGCGGTACTTGATTTTCTTTAAAAATCTTCTATAGAGGCCATTTTAAAATAAAACACCCTGTATGATATATCATTTAAAAGATTAATTTATACAGAATATAACTATAGCAAAAAGTAGAAACTTGTATTTAAAATAAGAAAGTTTATGGTACTTCCGGTTAAACCAGAAGTGATTAAGAGGTCGTGACATGACAAAAATGTTGATTTATGCTATAAATATACTGTTAAATTTTTATTAGTCGATCTTAAAATCTTCAAAAAAAAATAAGGGGAGTAGCAACATCCTATGTCATCCGGTATATACACTAAGGCCGATTTTCTTAAACTTTTACTTACTTTTAATAATAACGGCCTAATTTAAGTTTAATAAAATAAAAAAATTTAAGTTCGGTTGTGTCTTAGCATTCACTTAAAAGTAATTGTGGAAAAAATGTGTGCCTAACTTTTATTTTACTTTTTATACCTATTTTTTGGTAAGGCAATTAAGAATTTAACTTCTAGGAATTTCTGTTTTTTTAAATTATACCTCATTATTAAGAAAACATCATTTAAATTTAATATCTCTGGTAGCACAAGAAACAGAAAACATTTTCTTTTTATTTTTTATTAATAATAATTAATCTTGTGTTACTTCTGATTCGGTAACAATCACAACATAAATAAATTAAAAAAATTAACATATTAATTAAGGAATTTTACGAAATTAGGTGTTTTTAAAATGATTTCCATTTTTTTGGATTGCCTAGAAATATGAAAGCAAGATGGGAAAAAATCAAGTTTTGTAAACCCGCTAGGTATGTCTAGACCTTAGATTGTGGGAGAACCCTAAACAATTATATTATATTCTTAAAAGCACGTTAAAGTTAATTTGTTTTTCTATTCTTTATAATTAAACCTTTTTTAACAAGGTTAACATAGTAATCGTTAGACAATACCATAAAATTTGTAAACCTCAAAATATGGGTAGAATTGGTATCTATAAAATAAAACATGGAAATTTCGGTTCCAGTCCAAGTCCCTAAAATTAAGAGGGCTAACTAATGGCTCCACCCATTTTTGGTAGTACTCACCAAAGATTAAGTCGTAAGTTAGCTATTAGCAACGATATATCTATTAGTCTACGTCAAGTCTTCATTTAAAGTTCATAGTTTAGGTTCAGTCGTTAAGAAATATTTAGCATTTCTCTAGTCTACATTTAACATTTATAAAAGTTTACTACCCTAAATTTACAATAAAATTCAAAGAAAAATCAAACATTGGCGTAACTACAAAGAGAGGGGGCTAAATAGGGCCCCCTGGTGTTGCCAGTCCCCCAGGAAAAAAATTACCTATATGGTAAAGATCTATTTAATAGTAAAAAGCCACAAGCGTCATGAAGATAAGGACGGCAATCCACTATTGCTGTCTAACCGCTCCGTTTAAATAGTGTGCAAGCAACAAAAAGGGAAATAAGCGAGACAGAACTGATGACGCCGTGGCTTTTTTAATTATTGACGTTTAGTCTATATGGGTACATATAACGTTTAAGCAGCGTCCATGTCCCTCCCAGGGTGTTCCAGGCCCCTCCAGGTACAATGGCTAGTTACGCTTATGAAACCAAATATATGTTTTTATTTTCTACTATAAAAATAAAACGTGTAACAAAATTTAGTAACGGTATACAGTTACAATAGTTGGTGCCATCGATGACTACAACACTTGGTGGCTTACAACATTTTGGTGGCATCGGTGTGGTCTTTAAAACAAAACAATAATTCAAGGTGTAAAAAAGAGTAGAACTTTTAAAAAAACAATATCAACACTTTATGTAGTGTATTAACATAGAATACTTTATCTTTATCATAACAAATAAGTAAAAGAAAAACAGCGAAACGAAATAACGATTGTAGGAAAAATATACATAGGGTGAGATACCTGAAATTAGTTTTGATCTCTGTAGACCTTTATATTATAAAAATATTATTTTCATTTTCATCCTTATGCAGGTAAATTAGTTACCTTCTTGCATAAAATTTTACATTTGTAATACTACTAGTGCTTAATTTATTTTCGAAAATTTTGTAAAGGCCACCAATCTTTTAAAAATTATCCCGAGCCGCAAACGATATTTAAAAATGAAACATAAAATACATATTTTCCATTTTAGCAATTGTAGTTGCAAAATATAATTATTATAGTCTTTAACATTATTTATTATTTTATATTATATTAAACTTATATTACTTTAGTTGGTAAAAAAAGTACATTTAGATTTTTTCAACTTATCCCTACTTTTCGTTTGCTCTTCAATTACTTCTACTACTTCAGTCCTAACATATTATTTTACTAACTGTGGTTGTATACAAATGTCTTTTAGGAACTTATATTTTTTCATATTATTGTACGTCTAAAATATTATAACTGGTAGAAAATAACATTTTCTTTAATTGTGTATGTGAATGACAAGCATGACGTAAAAACAAATTCTATGATTAGGTCAAAAATTACCACTATAATTAGTTCCAGAGTACCCCAGAAAAAAAAACATTTGAAAATACTTGGTTTGTCGTGGTAACGCAACTAAAATTACACCATTTTTGGTCAAAAAATAGTTGTGTGGAATTAAAAAAATAAAAAATACATGTTTAAGCTGTATATTTTGTTCTGACTTTACACCTCAGTTAACTATATACAAAAAATACTTACTCGGATTGATTTATTTTAGGGGATATTGCTGGAGCAATTAGGGTTGCACTCTTAATAAAAGTCATTTTGTCTGATGAAAGACTCGTAGAAACAGGTGCAAGTTCTTCAGTTTCCTCTGACTGCATCATCAAATTTTCTGAAATAAAAAACTTTGATGTAATTGTTTTAAAACAAGCTTTTTACATGTTTTTGTTACAATAATAAATTACAAAAAAAAACATTTTTCTCTTTAATATTTCAATATTTGTAGCATCATCTACATATTTTACACGCATAAACCTAGGATACTTTATCTAAGGACAAACAATGACTAATAATTAAAAAAAGTTAGTAAACTATTTATTATAAGTGAGATAATCAATTATTTTAAATAAAAAAAGACAATCAATAGTAAGTTATTTTTTGTTAAAAAAAAACAAATAAACTAGTCATATTAACAATGTTTTGTACTTTCAGTAGTACACTCTACTATCAGTTGTGGTTTTAATTTTACGCGGTTAGAATAACAAGTACACATATAGGGTTGTTTAAAATCACGAAAATATTAGTTTAAAATAAAGAAAAAATCGTAAAAACATATTTTTGAAACCACTTGATTAAAAAGCAAAAACGTAATAGAACCAAGTGTATTTTTTTCTTATTGTCTATGATTACTGAAGAAATTTAAGTGTAAAAAAATGGGTTTTCTTTATAAAAGCCTGGGCCAGTAATAAAATGGACTTTATGATAGGAATCTTATTAAAACTTTTTTGGGGGGCGGCTTCTTTTAAAAAGCCTACCACGAATAAACATACTGCAATATATGGAAACAACGCTTTAACCCAGCGTATCAATGTCAAATGTTTCGGGTGTCGGACTGGGCAAACGCGTCCCTTTTTTGTCGGGCAAGTTTACCACAATATTTTACATGCACTTTTTAAAAATTGTTCCAAAAATCGTATGGGCTCCAGTCACCAAACCTGGCCAGTAAAATACCCAAAACATGTGTTTCAGCCTTATGGTTTTGTGACATAATACAAATCCAGGTGGTAAAATTTTATACCACAAAAAATTTTCTAATATTTTATTTATGGTTCAGAAAAAAAAACAGAGACATAAAAGCTGTATTTTTATTTGCATTATCTAAAGGAATTATAAAACAAACGTTTTCATGGTCCGTGTTTTTTAGAAATATATTTCTTTAATTGCGGCTCGAGACGCCACTAAACTTGTTAAATTTAATTAAGTTAGTGCCAAATTTAGCCCTTAATGCCACAAAAGCAGTAACAAAATTTAACAAAATTATTTTTGACAACCTGTATCCTAAGAAGAAAGAATTTGCGGTTTTATGTTTATCTACATAATAATATATGTTATTTTTTTATAAGAGGATCCTACCCTGACAATTTGGCATGCACAATTTATGAACACTCTGTATAGGAATATTTTTTTGGGTATTATGTACAGCGAGGATATTAGAATTCCATCCCCCGCCCACTTCATGGATATATTTATTAATGGAAGAGGGTACATGTGGCCATTCGTTAAGATCTTTCGATTATCTACTAATTAGCTTTTTATTTGTAACAATGGGTCTAGTCATTCCAGAGTTACCAGCATTTGAATGTCACCTCCAATTTATATACACAATGTGGTTTTTAATAGTTCTCTCCCCTTAACTTTTAAATGGGACAAGATATTGACATCGGGTAAAATTTGGGTAAATGAATTCCAATTAGAGTACTTTTTAACATAAAAATAATTTATGCCAAGGGGGTACTGGCGTTTATTTTTTCAAATAAAAAGAGAGGTCATATGATACCTTATTTTAAAGACGCTTTAATTTTCTATTAATTCTTCTATTAATTTCGGACTATTTGTACAGTATTTAAGTCAAATTTTAAACGGTTCTAATTTTTAAAAACAAGGTTACGTTAAGTAGTGAATCAGTGCCTTTAAATCAAGGTGCTTTATAACCTTCGTTTCATTTGAGAAAATCCAAATTTTACCCGATCCCGATATTTTGTTCTATTAGTACGACAAAGGGGGTGGACAGTGGCGTAGCTACAGGTGTTAGGGCCCGGGGCAGCAAGTAAAGTCGGGGCCCATACCATTTCAGTAAATTAATTTTTTTGTAGAAAAAAAATTGGAGAGAGCAAAAAAGGTCCTCACATATAAAATAACATAATATTACTGTCTTAGAGTAGGTAAATCTACGTTTTCGTATAACAAATAGCCAATAACATATAATAGATCTCGATATAATATAAAATTTAGAAATTTTAAGCAATAAGATTGATAAAATAATTATTTTCGGTGATGTAATATATCAATTTATTTCAATGAGTGAAAAAACTTGGATTAAGAATAAAGAAAATAACTTAATTTTTTCTTTAACTTATATTGTAAATAACTTTTAAAAGAACGATTTTATTTAAAAACATTACTAGATCTTTTTGCAGAGCAATAAATTCCTTTTAAGAATCGATGTTGTTTTTTTCTATATATTTATTTTCTCGGTACAAAATGCCGAAATAAAAGGTAAATCTTAAATATCTATCAATGTTTAGAAGTTGATTATTCTAAAACACTTCTTCTAGCGGAAATTTTCAATTAAGGCTTTTTTGTGAGCAATTTAATTTTTTAAAGATATATGTGCACATTAATTTTTACTTCGACAGTTATGGAGCTTTAACGCAACAATGAAAGTAAGAATAAAAAATCTAAATTAAAGGAGAGTGACAGTGGCGTAGCGTGCCTTGGAGGGGCCCCCGTATCACAATGAGTAAGGGGGCCCCAAAAATGTTAAAGACCAAAAAAGACCCCACTTTATTTCAGCATTGCTTTTTTCGTTCGTATCAAAAAAGGGCCTCATTTTTCCAATTTAACCGAGAATTTCACAATTGGCTACCACCAATTTTTGCTTAAACACATTTGGGTGCCCCTATAGCCAGGGGGCAGTATCATTGATACAGCTGATACGAAGGTAGCTAATAATAGCTATAATATTAAGGGCTTAAATCATTACGTTATTTTATTTTTGTAATCCTAAACAATACTTTTGACATATTCGGCTCATTTACAGGGTTTCTTTAAAAGGTGCTAAAAAATGATACCACAAATTCCTGAGACTACAATATAACGAATCCAACTTTACCTTAGTCCAAAGATGGATGGTTTCGGAGATACAGCGTGTCAAAAATGTATTTTTGGATTTGGTTTTTTAAAAATAATTTTGTTAATAGTAAGTGTATTGTTACACTATTCAGCTCTATGTGGGGGAGGGAGGTTGGGTGGTAAGAAAATCTGCTGTTTTTTTGTAATTGTTGTAAACTTTGGAGGGTGTCACCTGCGGTATCTTGCAAATAATTAAAAACAAAATAACTAACAATAATAATAATTTTAAGAAGAAAAGTTTAAATAAACCTATGTCCTAAATGTCTTATTTTAAAAATACAAAGTAGTAAAAAAGCTATTTTCTTTTAAACTTTACCACCCTGCTTATCAAAAGTTAAGCCATTTAAGACATAGGTTTATTTAAACTTTTCTTCGTAAAATCATAGGATTCACACCCTTAAAGATTAGCAACTTATTCTGAAACACCCTGTATGGATTAAACCTGGCCGGACAAAAATGTTACTTTTTTTATTATTCCAGTGCTTAGATCAATTTTTACCAAGTGACATTTTTATCAAACATTTTAAAATGAAACATCCTTTATGTTGTTTTAGCATTAAAATGGTTTAAGTTAACAGGTTTAAAAATGTATCACACTTTATATTTATTTTAAGCTGTTTTTAAAATATTGGATATTTTGATTTGATATATTATTAATATTGGCTAGAAATTAGGCCATGTCATTTGGAAAGTCAAAATTTTTATTCAATAGTTTTTTTTTAATCATAACCAACAAATTAGTTTTAAACTCTTAAAATGTTTTTTATTTATATTTATTATTGTTGCTGAATGTTGATTTAATTGTTATTATTTAAATTCTAAATGTAAGTGTGGAAGTTCTATTGTCCAATTCGATCTTAAATTTACAGCTAGTGTTTTTTTTTTTAATTTAATAATAGTCTATTGCCTATGCATGATATACCCGGTGCCCACGAAATTACTAGCAAGCCCGTCATCTTTTTGGAGGTGCTATAGATTTTAACATTTTGGTCGGATATGTGTGTAAATAGGATGCAAAGTTTTGATCTTTCAGCTTTTCTGTGGAACATTGTATATTTTTCCAAAAATAGATTCCATATGCTATTTTTGCCATATACGCTATATCTTAATTATTTATAAAAAAAATGACGTTCGAATATGTAATAATAATTTATTTTTATCGATTAGTTAAAAAAATGATTGAAAAATGCTGATGCTTTTTTTTTAACTTACATAATACATTTTCTAAATAAACAATTTTCGGTTTTACCAAAAGTGCTTTAGAAATTGACTTAAAGCCTTTTTTTTAACATTTAGTTCTCAATCTTTTTGTTAATTTTATTCTATCACTAAACTTGCTTTAAAACTTAATTTTTTAGATAGGGTATAATTAACAAATAAAATTCAGGAATAAATGGTAATTTTAAATATATAGTTATTGTGTCCAGTTGAATTATTGAAGTTCTTCACTTTTAAAAGTAAATTTCTGTGGCATTTTCGGTAAAACTGGAAATTGTATTTTTAGAGTGATGGTAAATAAATTTTAATAAAAGGTATAAAAAAATGACATTTGCCTTGTTTCCATTATCATTTGATTTGTAAAGAATCAATAAAAATGTTGGTTAAGATGACATTTTCGAACACTAATTTGTCTAAAAATAATGACGATAGGTATAATATGTAGCACTGGTATTTTTTTAAATTATCTATGAAATATATTAAAAAAACAAATAGAGGTCGTTACAATTTAAATAGAAAAGTTTAGGGCACTTCCGGGTAAACGCAAAGTGTCACATAAAAGTTAAAACATCAGAAATCTTCATCATATTTATCCATACATCCTACCAAACAACACTTCTAAAGAAAATACAAACGTAAAGGTAAAAAGCATTAAATTTGGCCGAATCAAGTTTTTTTTTATATAAATTAATACTGTAACAAGTAACGCAAAATTTTCTTTAAAACGAGTTTTACAAAAAGAAAAAACAGAAAAGATTTTTAAAGTGCAACATAATCATTATTCATAGTAAAAATATTTCTTATATAAGTCAAAACATTTTAGTTTTTGGTGCCTTTTAATGTTAGCAAACCCGAACTTTAACTACACTTACTTTCAATCATACTTTTGACTTATTTCTAATATCACAGATTCAAATTATATTAGAATTTAACAAGCAAAGTCACTTTTTTATAAAATCACCATCTTTTTCACTTAATTTTTCGTAAATTTTCTTTGGCACGCAAAACATTACTGGAAATTTAATAAAAATAAAGAGATGTAAGAAAAAGTTAACTTTTTCGATACTGTCAACAAAAAATGTCTAAAAACTCACTAAAAGCCGAAAAGCCCGCGCTAACTGGCCGTACAAGGCCGATATTGGCGTCGTGGCTAGTTATTTTAGGCATCAGGACGCCTCTCCCGCCGTCTCCTGGTTTATTCTTGATTTGGCCGTCATGAAACCCGAGATTGAACCTTATTCGGTACTAGATGCTAGTTTCCGAGTTATTATTAACCCGTACGGGTGTTCTTAGGTTGCGAGCTTTTAATTTTAAATTGCACTGCCTGGCGCTTGCTGTTACATCTATGATTTTTTACTATACAGGGTCCTGCAATAGTGCTTTATGCATCCATTGTTTCTATACCAATTAAATTGGAAATTTTTTTGGAACGCGGATCTACACCCTACATAGGACTGTATTTCAGAAAAATGTTTTCGCATATACAGAGTGTTCCAAAAATAATAGATGTCAGTTGTGCCTATGCATATATTGCTCTTATACCAAACCTATTTTTGGAACGCAGATTACACCCTACATAGAACTGAATTTCGAGAAAATATTTTCGCATATACAGAGTTTTCCCAAAAATATATGTCAATTTCCGAATTAATCCACATGGATGTTCTTAAGTTGCGAGCTTTTAATTTTTAATTGCACTGCCTGGCGCTTGCTGTTACATTACATTACTATACAGAGTTCTGCAAGTGCGTTATGCAACTATTGCTTCAATGCCAATTAGGTTAAAAAAAAATTGCTGACACGCAAACCTACACCCTAGATGGAACTGAAATTCGAAAAAATATTTTTGCATATACACAGTGGTCCAAAAAAGTAGATGTTAGTTTTCGAGTTATTATTAACCCCTACAGGATGCAAGAGTGCGTTATGCATTCATTGCTTTAATGCCAATAAAGTTAGAAATTTTGCTGAAACGCAAACCCACACCCTACATGGGACTGAAATTCGGAAAAATATTTTTGCATATACAGAGCGGTTCGAAATAAGTAGATCTAAGTTTTCGAATTATTATTAACCCGAACGGGTGTTATAAGGTTGCGAGCTTTTAATTTTAAAATGCAGTGCTTGGCGCTTGCTGTTACATCTATGATTTTTTACTATACAGGGTCATGCAAGAGTGCGTTATGCATCTATTGCTTTAATGCCAATTAAGTAAGAAACTTTTCTGGAACACAAATCTACACCCTACATGGGTTTAAATTTCGTGAATAATTTTTTGCAATTACAGGGTGCTGCAGAAAAAGATTTTATTTTTCGAGTTATTGTTAACCCGTATGGGTGTAATTGGGTTGCGAGCTTTTAATTGTAAATTCCACTGCCTTACGCTTGTTACATTTATAATTTTAACTATACAGGATCCTGCAATAGTGCGTTATACATGCATTGCTTGTATACCAATTAACTTCGAAATTTTGTAGGAACGCAGACCTATACCCTACATGGGATTAAATTTCGGAAAAATATTCCTGCTATACAGGGTGGTGCGGAAAAATAGATTTTATTTTCCGAGCTATTATTAACCCATGCGGGTGTTCTTAGGTTGCGTTTAATTTTAAATTGCACTGCCTGTCGCTTGCTGTTAAATCATTGTGTTTTTACTATACAGGGTTCTGCAATAGTGCGTCATGCATCCAATGGTTCTTTACCAATAATGTTTAAAATTTTGTTGGAACGCAGACCTACACCCTACATAGAACTGAATTTGGGAAACATATTTGCGTACGTACAGAGTGGTTCAAAAAAGCAAATATTAGTTTTTGGGCTATTCTTAACCCGTAAGGGTGTTCTAAGGTTGCATGCTTTCAATTTTAAATTGGAAAATATAACTTAATTTCAGGAAAATGTTTTTGCATATGTACAGTATGTACACGGATGGACTTTACAATAGCACAAATGGACCAAAAATTTAATCTTCAAGAAAGTCGCGTATGGCAACTGCTTTAGCTTCTTTAAAAATATTTTGTTTTGTACAGGGCCCCAAAAGTACAAAAATATAAAAATAGACTAAGGCAAAACTGCCTTTATTTTTAATAATTTAGCAAAATATCCAATTAGAAAGGTTTTTAGAATTAAATAAGGATCCCATATCTAAAATTTCACATGAATTAGGCAATTTCTATTTCATGTCTATTTCTGGTCATATTTTTAAATCATGTTTTACCTTTTTTTACATAATTTACCTGGTTTTAATAAACGATTTATTCAATGTCAAAGTCTTTTAAATATATTTAAATAAAAAAATGTAAAAATTAGGTAAAAAGGTGTAAAACATAAATACATAAAAAAATAGGATCTCTATTCAATTCTGAAAACCTTTTTTATTAGACATTTTGTTGAATTATTTAAAATAAAGGCAGTTTTGCCTTGGTTCATTTTCACATTATTGTAGTTTTTGGAGCCCCTGTACCAAACAAAACAAATTTCTCAACGTAATCTTGTTTTTTTAATTAAGAAGCAAAAGCAAATGTCATACACGACTTTCTTAAACATTTAAATTTTTGGTTCATTTGTCCTATTGTAAAGTCCATCCGTGGACATACTGTATATAGGTTGCTACATAATGCTGTTAGGAAAATGTAAGAGCAGATTCTACACCAGAAAATTTGAAAAAAAGTTCATACAGACATGGGTGCGGAAATAAATTGTTTTCCAGTTTTTTAATATCTTCAACACTTTTTATCCGATTTTAATAATATTTGGCAGTGTAATTTTAAAATTTAAGAGTCTTATTAATATTAAATTTGATTAAATTTACTTAATCCAGTGGCATCCCGGAAAGTACTTTAACGAATATTTCCGGCAAAGGAATGTTTTAGGTATGCCGCTGAGTTTTGTTTATACAGTGTGGACGTAAATAGTCCCCCATGCTAACTTTTGTACCGTGAATTTTTTCTTTATAAAATTTGGGTGTAACTAATGGGAGAATATAAACCACTTTTTGACGTACAAATACTAGTTGCAAAAATGAAGATGGCATATGGGCGCCATCTTAGAAAAAATATGGCACATCATTTTAAAGCTCCTGAAGAGTACTTTACAATCCTAGAATATAAAGTAAATACCTGAAGTAATTACAAAATGGCGGTACTTTAAAAATTACCCAAATACCTGATTCGGATTGCCGTATTTCCGAAAATAATTGAGTTAGATGTACTTAGTGTGGTATTTTTTTAAAGCTCCTTTAAAAGTCTTTTTAATGGTAATACTGATAATAATATACAGCGTAGGACAAAAAGTGGACACTTAAAAGAACTTTTATAGAGCTTTAAGAAAATGCAACATTAAGTACATCTAACTTTATTAGTTTTGGAAATATGGCCATCCAAATCAGGTATACAATTAAAGTACCTTCATTCTCTAGGGTTGTAAAGTTCTCATCAGGAGCTTTAAAAGATGTGCCACAAGACCCCCTTTTCAATTTTTTTTCTAAGATAGCGCCCATCCGCCATCTTGATTGTTGCAACTATCATTTTTACGTCAAAAAGTAGTTTATATCATTTTATTAGTCATACCCAAATTTTATAAAGAAAAAAATATGGGTATAAAAGTTAGCAGGGGAGGTAATATTTATGTGCACACTGTATTTCATTTAATATAAGCAAATTTTAAATACCTTTATTATAAAAATTTAAAATAAGTAAAAGGGTGTCACTTAAACTACTTTTTAGCATAAAAATCATTTCTGTCACGTGAGCTAGTAGCAAGGGGCACTAGCAACTTTTTTCAAATAAAAAGGGGGTCTATAGCACTTTGGTTTAAAGGTCCATTTATTCTTTACTCAACAATACTTCGTTTTTTAAAATCGGTCTAGCCGTTCCAGACTAAAACCTTGAAATTTAACCTAAATAGTGTAAAAACAATGCGGTTTTAATAGCATTGGGTTGTAAGTTTGGAACGGCTGGGCCGATTTTAAAAACAAAGTGGCGTAAAGTATAAAATGAGAGGGCCTTTAAAACGAGGTGCTACATGACACCCCTTTCCATTTGAAAAAAAGTTGCTAGTGCACCCTTAACAATAGGTCACGTGACCGGAATCATTTTTCTGCCAAAAGTAGTTTAAGTGACATCCTTTAACCAAACTTAATCTGACATCGATATCTTGTCCTATTTAAAAGTTATAGAACTTTTAAGAACCGCACTGTATATACAAATTTGAGCTTAACTACAAACACTTGTAACTTTAAAACAAATGGGCCGATTTTTTAAAAATAAAACTGTTTCTTGATATCCTGTCTGATTCAAAAGATAAAGGATTTTAATATTTTCACTGTACATATTTACCAAGATATTAAAAAGCATATTTGTTAAGTCTTAGGGTCCTAATAAATATCCTTACAACAAACTTTAAGTTAGCGTTCGGATAAAAATTTATAACCCATTCAATTTTTAAAATTTGCTTTCATTTGATTTCTTTTTTTTTTAATAGTGAGTTGATTGTTACTACTTTATAGTAATATTATACCAAAATAATAAAAAAGAATATTATGAAAAATTAAAAAAATCTCAATAGATCCATGATTTTATCTATTTAACATTTCTTTTTTACCTTTTTGTATATTTTGTTTATTAAAACGAACTACTGATACAGTTCAAAACCATGCACCAACTTTTATGAAGAACAAAAATTTTTGACAAATTGCAAATAAAAAAGTTTCCCATTTGTTGTAGGTACCCTTAATTCAACACCCTGTATACTTTGCTTGTATCCCAAATCCGAAATACATATGCATTAATATACGGTCAAACTGGACAGGCCCTGATGAATTTCCTTTGTTTCTTCTCTTATCCCTTAAGTTTCTAAATTGTCAAACCTGCTGCCCCCGGAGGTCTTCCCTTCCCTTCCGAATCGGAAAGAATTTGATTCCCGTGTGAACCAACTCCCTCTTACCTCGCTTAAGACACCCACCATACTCGTAGTATTTAGATTTCAGTGTTTAAGTGTTAAAAAAGAATAAAAATAAAAGATCTAATCTTTGTAGGCGTTAGCTTCACGGTTACGTCAACCAGGACAGAACATTTTAAAATTTTATCTGTCCTTTTCATCCCACTAACCTTTGCCTATCGTATACATGGGTGCGGGTAAGATGACTTTCAAGACGGTGCAAAAATTGTGAAGACTAAAAGAAAAAAACTTCGTGTAAGGAACTTAACTCTTGTGACATAAAAACCATTGACCAAAAAATAGAAAAAAAAGGTTTTAACTTTCCAAAAACGACTATTTTCTATGGCACAACCTATTTTGATTTGGAAAAGAAACAATTTTAAAGAGCAAAAAAGGTTCTTGCCTAATAAAACGTACTACCTATTTAAATAACACGGCTATTTTGTGAAAAAGCCACGGGGGCGGGAGTGCAACAACTTGTGAAGAGCAAAGAAAATTAGGTTATTGCCCAAGACAACGTACTTTCCCATACATATTCTGTTTAATTCTAATCGCGCGAGTATTTTATTTAAAACCCAGAGGGGTGTAAGTGCATTAGCGTGCACCCCCCCTCCCGGCGCACCCGGCGCACATGATGGTATATAAATAAATTTGTTACTTTCAGTTTAACCGGAGGTTGTGAAAATTAATTTTTAAAAGAACAACTTATTGCTTTAAAATCTCCTAAATTTAAAATTATTGTCTTTCGAATAAGAGAAAGAAATAAATAATTAGCTATTAGATATCCGCGGGTCACCCGGTATGCGTATGGCAATAACTATTATATTTATTTATAATTGTCTTGTATAAAAGTTGTTATGCATTTAAAAAAATCGTAAGAAATTATTTACTTATCGGACACCAAGCCGATTTGGTGACTTTTTGAATACGAGGGTGTTTTAGATTAGAGCGATCAAACTTGGAGAAGTAAATTTACCTTATTTTCACTAAATTACACTTTTACTAAAATAAGATAAATTTGTTTTTCAAGTTTAATAATGGATATCTCGAGAAGGAAACGTTTCCGGCAAAACATTCTTTCGGAACAGCGCCTTCAAAACCCCTGTAAGCAGAAAACCATTAAAATCGACGTGGTATCCCATAAGTTAACAAGTACCAAATATTTTTTATTTTGTGGCTTCTTCGTACAATTAGCCGATTCCCAATAGCCAATAAACATATATCATTAATAATTGAACAATACGTCCATCAATAAGCTCATAAACACTTATATGTTTTGTTGCTTCTAAAAACTCCTAATTATTAATAAACCAATATATGCAAAGAGAAATCTAACGTTTTCTCTCAAATATATCTTGTTTATTATGTAAATAAGTGTTATACCTGAAAATGCGTAGGAAGATTCGCGCCTCTCCTTTTCCTAGTATATAATTTTTACAGAATAACAAGTAATAACTAAATTTGGAATTAATGTTAAGTACGATATATGTGTTATTTATTTTAAAATATTTTTGAGCTACTTATCAGCCATGCAAAAATGTACCGCGCGCGAATCAATTCACTTTTATTAACTTCCATATCATCTAAAGCCAAAAATAAACCTATAAATTGTCCTACTCGCGTGCGAAAGTTTACGCACGCATTTTAGTTCTAAAATTGTCACTTTTTCGCACTACTGCGTATAAAAAAATGGCTAGAAGATGCTTTGAAATAAATAACTGCATGTTTCAGTGCTTTGACCTCGTTGACGAAACAGGGGAAACGATGGGTTAAACATCTAATAACCCGACAGCCACGGTACTCTGGTATTTAGGCATATGCCTTCGTGGGATGTCAAAAAAAAAAAAAAAATTGAACCAAATATTGTACATTTACCAACAATAATAATAAGTACAAGTAGAGTATTAGGCACATTGTGTTAAAATACAAAAAAATAACAAAATTTTATTTTTATGTTTTCTTTACACTCGTAGAAAAAATAGCAATCCTAATACGTGCCGAAAGTGCCTTTTCCGCACTTGATTGCTTGACCAAAGGACGCGTAGCGGAGCAGTGCAATCGCATGCGGAAGCACTAGTTAGGAAATATACAGTGTGGACGTAAACAGTCCCCCCTTGCTAACTTTTGTACTTAATTTTTTCTTAATAAAATTTGGGTATGACTAATGGAAGGATATAAACTACTTTTTGACGTACAAAAATTAGTTTTAACAATCAATATGGCGGATGGGCGCAATTTTAGGAAGAAAAGTTAAATGGAAAGGAGGGTCTTGTGGCATATCATTTTAAAGCTATAATGCGTACTTTACAACCCTAAAATATAAAGTCAATACCTTTACCTACTACAAAATGGCAGTACTTTAAAAATTACCTAAATACCTGATTTGGGTGGCCATATTTTTAAAACTAATAGAGTTAGATGTACTTAATGTAGTATTTTCTTTAAGCTTTTTAAAAATCTTTTTATTGGTGATACTGATAATAATATACAGGGTAGGACAAGTGGATACTTTTTTATAAAAGCACCCTGTATATTATATCACCATTAAAAAGAACTTTAAAAGACCTTTACGAAAATACAACAATAGTACATCCAACTTTATTAGTTTTGGAAATATGGCCATCTAAATCAGGGATTTAGGTAATTTAAAAGTACCGCCTTTTTGTAGTGAGTAAAGATATTAACTTTATATTCTAGGGATTTGATGTGCCACAAGAGCCCCATTTTCATTTATTTTTTTCCCAAGATGGCGCCCATTCGCCATCTTGATTGTTGCAACTATCATTTTTACGTCAAAAAGTAGTTTATATCCTCCCATTAGTCATACCCAAATGTTATGAGTAAAAAATTAACGATACGAAAGTTGGCAGGGAGGACGATTTACGTTCACACTGTATAATTATTTTTAAAAGGTTCAAAAATTTTAAATACTTAATTTATAACGAATATCGCAGAAGCCAAAGAAAACTATGGGCGATTTAGAAAAAAAAACAATATTGCGGTACGGTCAATCAGTTGATAAAAATGGGTATTTAAATCTAAAATATCGAAACATATTTACAAAAATTTGACGGTTTCCGGTATTTGGCTCGGCTACAAACAGGAACTAAATAAGGCATTATATTTCAGAAAAAATTAGGCATCAGTTTCGAACAACCTAAATAAAACAAAGAATGGGTAACAGCCAACGTTCCGGTAATTTTATACTGGGTGTCCAGTAATTCTACCGATAAAATTTAAGGTGATTCTTTAAAAAGAATAAAAAAATTCTTATAAACTTATCGTCGGCAATGTCACGAAGTGGCCTATCTCAGAAAATAGGAAAATTGACTAGAGCTGATTATAATTGCTCTAAGAAAGTTGCTCCTTAATATCCTAAATTGGCACAAGTAAGTTATTGATAGCTTTAAAATAATTATAATAATATGATAATTAATTTATTTTATTTTAGTAAGACAAAAGTCGCGAAAAAAATACCTAAAAAGCACTTTTGTGAAATTGAAAAAAATGAGATACGCCACTTCTTTTTTTTTTTATCTTTGGACAAACCATAAGGGCTAAAAGCCTAAATACTAACGTACCGTGGCTGTCCTAAGCGAGGTAAGGGGGAGTTTGCTAACACGGGACTTAAATACTTGAAGATTTGGGGAAAGGAAAAACCTCCGCGGGCAGCAGGTTCCACAATCTAAAAACTCTAGGGATAAAAGAACGAACAAAGTGGGAAGTTCGGGGCCTGTTCAGTTGGACCGTATAGCGATGCATACGCGCGGAACCCCGAGTTTCTCTGTTGGGAACCGTGAGTGGAGGAACTATACTGGACAATTCTTCAGAGCAGAAGCCATGGAAGTACCTATAAAAAAGCGATAAATCCCCCACAGAGAGGGAAGTGATATTGACAACGATATGTTAGAAACGTCTTAGTTTTTGAACTACGGGGTGGTATAAATTTTAACTTTGTACCAATTTAAAAATCATTAAAAAGTTGGGAGAACTCTTCTTTGCATCAAAAGACATTTTTTAACATAAAAGAAAAAAAAATTCACCAATGTCGTGCTTAAGGGGTCAAGGTTTAAGAAAAAAATTGTACGCCACTACCTTTGCTTAAAACAAGAACACAAATATTTGTTTAATAAACAAGTTTGATTTCTTTATTATTCTTGTTTAATGTACGATTTTCGCATAAATAAATTCTAAGCATTTGTTGGCATGGTCATATACATATCTAATTCCACAGTAATTATTATTATCTGCTATTATCGACTTTTAAAGAAAAAAATATTTTTTTAAGCGACAAATGGGTCAAACTATCAGTGTTGCAACTTTTATTTTATAAAATAATGTTAAAAGTTAGTAAATTAAATGTGTTTAAAAGTATACGGAAATCAAAAATATACTTTAATTTGAGGAAAATGCAATGACGTATCAATTTTTTATTAAAAAATATTTACCCAAAGCCCACGTTACTGGTAAAAATTAAAATATCTCAAAAACGATGCAATATTTATTATGAATACCTTCTTGTACAAAAAATGTGGGAGAATAAAAGTTATCCACTAGAATCACAATATACAAGGCAAAAAAGTAATGACACTTTGAACAAAAGCAAGGGACTGCAGACGGCGCCCCTTATACTTAATAGCAAAAATATGAATTGCTTTTGATTTCTTACTTTAAAGAACCCTCTTATATCGAAATTTATTAAGAAAATAAATAAATAATACATAAAAAATTTATAAATAAATAAAATAAAATATCAACTTTAAAACCCTGTATCTCGCATCATCGATCGACTTTTCGACTAAGGTAAATTACGTAAGATCGTATATTTTGGCCCAAGGAGTCTAAGCTAGCATTTGGTACAAACCTTTTAGAGACACCCTGTATATGTATATTAAAATTATCATCAAAAATTTAATAGTAGAGGAGGCCACGATGTTAAATGGGGATTTACTTGAGCCTCATAGAGACCTATCGGGTTGCAAAGCTTAAATGATAAGAAGAAAAAATGTTATATAATGTATACATTTTCATCTATGGAAAAAAGGTAAATGGCAAAGTTGTAGGCAATAAAACAGTCAACAACTTTTGTATTTAAGTTTTCTTTACATAACCTTAAAATATTTGTAAAAATTCCAAACCAAAAAAAAATATAGTTGGATGACACCCATTAAAAAATGTAGAGAAAATAACAAAAATAAATAACGGGTGATCTAAGATCAAGAAGTAAAAGGGATTAGTTTTAGGGGAAAAAATAGTTTTATCGATTTTTGGCGAAACCACAAGTCCTATAAGTGCATTTTCTGAGAAAATGTACCGTGGTAATGTATATTTTTTACACTCTTAGAAAGTAGAGATTTCAACAAATAAAAAGCCCACCAAGTTTTTTATTAAATGTCGATATTATAACAAGTGAATTTTCAATTGAAAATAAGGTACTTTTTCAATATCAAGACAAGAAATTTATGTAAAAATAAAAATTTAAATTTTAGAAAATATAGTGTATTTGGAACCTATACCGGTTTCACCAAACTTCATGATTTTTTTGAAATAGAGCAAAATAAAAAAACCAAAAACTTGGTTATTTGTATTTTTCACATAAATTTTAAGGTTATGTAATTATATAAAAAGTGTAAATACAAAAATTATAGACCTAAAACTTTGCCATTTAACTTTTATCCATAGGACTTGTAGTTTTGCCGAAAATTGAGAAAACCCGTTTTTACCTTTAACCCCCTTCCCTTTCGCCTTCCCGACCTCAGATCGCCCGTATTTTATTTTTTCTTTAATTTTTGTTATATTTTCAATCCTATAAAAGGTTTTTATTTTACAATATTTTTTTTTTTTTGATTTAAAAATTATTAACCCTGGTCTATATTGTTAGACCATAAAAGAAGCATTGCGAAAACTTTTCTTTCTAAAAATTAGGTTTTATAATTTTTTGTCAATGATGTAACAGCAATAATACATACCTATTAAAACAGTATTTTTATCCAGTCCAACAATTTTTACTAAAGTAAGTGTTTTCCGAAATTTTTAAGTTTTTTGAAAAGTTTACCCTATATCTTCAGGACAAAAACTTTTCTTTATATTTTTATGCAAAATCTATCCTTATTTTATCTTAGCAACATTTTGTAACACCCTGTATTTTAAAAGAAATAGGGCAAAAAATAAAACTATAATTTTTGAAACACGTTGCTTAATATGTTATAATAATATATTAAGTTAAGAGTTAATTAACTTTGTGTACTTTAAATATGTTGATATCTACTTATACACCTACTGCTTAAAAGAAACGAAACCTAAAATTTTTGTTCTGCTTATAATGGTTAAAATTTTTAAATAAAATGTTTTTTTACATTTGTATTGTCCAGTCTAAAAAAAAATTATGCCGCGTCCAGACTTGCAACAATTCGCTGCGCCGAATAGCGCGCCACATAGCCCCACATAGCGCGGACGTGGACGGAATTCACGTCGTTCCAAGGGCTTGGGAAATGATTCTGTGGTGATTCAGAGCTTGTCTTTGCATCACAGGAGCTTGCAAATAAGTTGGTTTTGTTGGACGAATGTTTGACGAATTGTTGCAAGTCTGGACGCAGCTTTAAAGTTATGTCAATGCTGTAAAGTTTTAGAACTTTACAATATGCTCGTTCTAAAATATGTTATCTTTAAGTAGCTGCAAACCTATTTCATTTATTTATTTTATAAGTAAAAATAATAATATTATTCATTAGTTGTTAAAAATTTTAAAAGATGGCAATTACCTTTTTTTAAAGTATAGCTTTATTTTTACCAATAAATATTTACTGTTAAAATAAAATTCGAGCTGAATATTTTGCATTTTTTCTTAACCACCATTTTGTCAAAAATTGTCCAAGAGATTACATTATGTTACGAGTAGTTTATAAATATCATGTTCACCGACAGATTTTTTTTTAGGTATTCTGAGCTACAGCAAGTTTCAAAATCACTATTTTAACAAAAAAAAAAATGGGAGCCACAAGGGGAGAAATACTAATAATGGTAATAAAACTACTTATAGCCCTGTAAACATTAAACAGATCAGCGACCCCCTTTAAAAAGAAATAAAAATTCTAAAAGTTATAAAAGAAGTCATTTGCCACAAATGAAAACAATACCAGGTGTCAACGAACTTATTTTCCGGTTGCATTTAAATTTTTTTTTATCGATACTGCCGAAACTTGGTAGGTTTTTATATTACCAAAAATTAATTTTTATGCATATACAGTGTGTTCATGGAACACTCTGTATATGCGTAAATCCTATAACTATAACTGTTTTTTCTCACATTTTAAAAAAGTTACCCTTTATTAAAACTTTTGCTTCATCTGAAATGCTAAAGCTACAATAAACATTTCGAAGATGTTAATTTGGTAAATAAAAGGAATCTGTAAACAATATAAATGTAACAACTTATCTTAACAGCATAAAAAGTACGCAAAATTTTAACTCTTTGGTGAATAAATCTTTACCTTTTGTGTTAATACTTACATAAATTTTAAATTAGCCTGATTTTATGTTCAGAGTAAAATACATTATTTCTAAAGAAAAAGCCATTTGACTAAACTTTTTGTTAGTTCTGGTTTTGCTTTTTAATCAAGAGTTTTTAAAATATATTATTCCGTTTTTTCAAAGCACCCTGTATATCATAAGGAGATTTCTAGTTTATTTATATAGAGCTTTTATTAATTTAGATGGAGCAAAAATTTTTATTAAGAATAACTTTCCTTTCCCAAAACATTAAAAAAATACAGGTAGCTTATTCCATCCCTGGACACACAATAGCATAAACTTTTCTGACCTATCTAGCTAATTTTTATTGTCAAATAATACTCTTAGTTGTCATGCGGTCAATTTTGTGGGGATCAATAAATCCATTATTTTTGAGATAACCATAGCCTATATCACATTTTTTAAAGTATAAAAATATATAGGTAATAATAATTTAGGGATTATAAAAGATATACAGTGTTTCATTTAAAATAAAAATTACCCTATATCGAAAAATAAGTTCTTGTGGTAATGAATTCAAGCCTATCTGCAAAGACAGGGCCGTATTAACTGTTTGAGGCGCCCTAGGCTAGAATTCCCGAAGCGCCTATTTTCCATCATAAAATTTTTGTAGAGCAAAAAAAAGTGTCATTCTCTCCTTTTCACGCACCCATTTGCCTATTTGCCATTCCAAAGCACCTTTTTCACAGAGAAATTAGTCCCTAAACTTTTTAAACTCCCCTGTCTGGCTCCTATTTTTTCTTGGCGCCCTAGGCTGTAGCCTAGTCAGCCTAATGGATAATACGGCCCTGTGCAAAGAAATTAGGTTAACTTAACTTAATTTGTTTAAGAACAAATTAGGTTATCAAGATGTAGTTTTGCAGTCATTGGAGATATGATGGGTCAAAATATGGACGAACAACCAATATTACTAAATGCAGTGTTTTAAAGCGAATCCAACGATGTAAAACCTCAAGACACTTTGTTTTCATTAAAAAAATATTTATGCATTATATATATATTATATATGCAATATCTTCTTTACACTAAATGGCGCAAATGACAATTCATCGTAGAAAACATGAAAACAGCAACAACAAGTGGCAAAAATCTCCCTCCGATCATCCCAGTCAGCTTAGTTGTGCCAGATGGTGCGTGGGGACATGCATTCAGCAACCACAGACTTAGCAACGAATGGGTAACTAAACTTGAATTTGAGCTAAGTTACTAATATCTGATAGAATTTACTGTTAAAAGTAAGGAACATTTTTAAGGGATTTTAATAATAGGAGAAAAGTAACGGAAAGTAGGTGATACAAAAAAGGTTCTAAATTCAAGAGTTTCGGCGGTACATACTGACCTGGGGGTCAAGTTTTGTCGATCTTAACCAACCGTTATTATAAACATATAGCCAAGGAAAACTAAAAGATGCTATTGTTTATCATTATCAAAAAGGAAGTTAAATGCTCCAAGACAGGTCAATGAGGTTATAACCCCACCAAAGGAACAAAAATATTCTAATAATAAATCAATTCGTCAAGCCAAATAGACATGTAGATTTAGACTTGTTGTCAGTGTACTAAACAAATAATTAATAATTGTGGCTGTAAAAAATTTTTGGTAAAAGATCCCATTTTAAATGAAGTTTACAAAGAAGTAATTTAATTTTATCATAAATAAATCAAACTATATTTTAAACAAACAGAGTGATCCAAAAGTAATGGTAATGGCTCGGTTCAAAATTATTGGATCTAGGTTATATCACTGTACTTCAAATGTTAAAAATAAAGAAGTATTAAAATTTTTTTTGGGATTTTTACCAATAATTTGTAAATAAACCGTCGAGTCGTGACACAAAATTTGGAATTACAGGGTGTTTAAAGATGAGAAATCCAAATGTTTAAATAATTTTGGTGTTACTAATAGAAGGCCTGTAAAAATTTATTAATTTATTTCTACTTTATCATTTTTCTTAAAAAAATCTGTATCCACCCCTAATATAGGGGACCAGTAATAGGAAAAAAATTATATAATTAATATATAACTTAAATAAGGTACGAGGCGGGATCTTTGTAAATGTAAGCGTGTTTTTACAAAAGTTTTAATTTTAAGAAATGTAGTTTTTAATTTAAACTGCTGTGCTTTATTTTTCTCCCCCACCAGGCGCACAACTCGGATGTTTACATTATTTAATCTAAAAACTAAGATAAAGGACCCCCACCAAACTTATAATTGATGCTGTTGGCATCAAAAGATATATATAGGGGTAAATAATTTTTTTGTTATAAAATTTGCGAAACAAAGTTAATTTTTGGTGTGCCACATTCTTCTCCAGAAGAAATTTTAAATTTTAAAAGCGTACTGTATGTTTTACGTGAATTTGATTTTTATAGTCAAATTACAAATTTATTTGCCTTTTTCTTTATTCAATTGGCCAAAGTTTTTTTAAATACCGATATTTTGGAAAAATGTATAATTTGTTAATAAATTTGACCAACTTCCCTAAAATAATACAAATATATGATTTGCTTTTAATTTTTTTCCTGGTAATAGGCTATGAAAAAAATTAACTGTTTTTCGTAAAGTCCAAATTATGTTCTTTAACAAAGCTTTTTGGGCAAATAGTAGCTAGTTTATATTTGGGTAGGGACCTATGTCTTATACCTTAGAGAAACAAAAATTAAAATCTTACTTGCGCGCTTGTTCCTCGCCGACAACCAATAGCATATGAGACTAAATTAAAAATATTTCATATGATAATAATTATTTTATTTAATGTCAAGAACTTACCTGAAGTATTTAAAATAATCCATGGTAGCAGCTTTTAGATCATAGTACTTTGTTTTGCGGCTACAGAACAGTTTGTTTCAACTCACAAGAACTTTTAATGTAAGTTTAAATCACAACACAATCATCACAGTTAAATATCTTGTGAAAAAGTTTTTAAAATGTTTGTAATAATTATTTTTAGTTTATTTTACTAGCGAATTATTATAAGAACTTGGAAAAAATATAATAAAATTTCGGTAATAGGTTCTACATTAACTAAATATATTTTTTTCAGTAATATCCAAATTTTCCATAAATGTGGAAAAATCGTTTTTGGATAATATGAACTTAAGGAATAAGAGTGTTGCCCGGTATGCATGCTTCAATTTACTGAATTAATAACGTAAATAGATTGAGAATGTGTAGGATTTCATTCAGGGCGGGCTGAAGATGGGCAGCAGTAAATTCCTCCTTAGTAACTTTATAGCATTTGCATTTGTAAAATGAAATAGCACCCATATTTTTAATACATAGTTAAATATTTTAAACTGTAACAAGAAAAATAAAAATTAAATTTAAATTACCCAGTGTTTAAAAAAATAATAAGAGGTTAGTAACTAACACTAGACTTAAATAATTTGGAAATTTCATTGTCATTATTTTTATTGATTTGTGTTTTTGGCAATTCAATCTGAGTCTAGATTTAGCGTTGAAAAAGTAAACATCTTTTAAGGCTTTACTTGAGAAGTTCAGCTGTCCAGGTAAGACTTAAAGGTATTAAAGAAAGAACATTGTTTTTGTATTTCTTGTTAGGAATAGTTTATCCTGGGTCACTCTGCAAATTCAACTGCGATTTAATTAGTGTTGATTATTTCTTCGAAAAGACTTGTCGCGGGAAGAAAATTTAGGCCACTTGGCATTAAAAAAAAGTTAGGTAACGAGGTTTAGGCTGCCATCAGTTCTTGTACTTTGGTGGCACGAATCCACATAGAAGAACTAAAAGAGAGTACTAGTCAAAGTTAAAATAGCCTTTATTTGATTTTAGTAAGCCTAGAAGCTTAGCAAACTTAGGCACTCCAAGGAAATGAAAATTTTTAATGGCGAACACCCATCGACATACGCTTTTTCAAGCTTAAAACAAAAAAGGCAGCAAAGATACATACAGGGACTATTCTACCACAGGAAACCCTGACGGCAAACTTACTTATTTCGTTCTCAAGAGATCTGGTTTTCACGAGATTTCGGAACTTTTAAAGAGACTGATCTTGGCCGAAAAATGGCCGATGAAGCTTTCTCGTCATACTCCCGCAAATGCAGCTGCGCATTCTAGTGAAGCCAGGCTGCAGGTAGCAAGGAAAACAGAACTTCACTAGGACAGGGAACGATACTATTGATCCTTAAGGACGGGCTAGCCGAAAGAAACAATAAACCTAAGCTTCCCAAGGAGAACCTAGATTTTCTCTCTAAGCTCTTAAGTCCCAAAGGAAAACGCCGGATGCTATCAAGCGTCAGATTGTTTATTTAAGGCCAGTATTACTGCGCCTTATTTGTGGTTTCCAAATGATGTTTATTTTTACACTAAGATTACTAAAAATAGTATTATTTTTTTAATAAAAAGAGGTTTCTTAAACTAGACGTTTTTTCCATTGAGTTCCTTGTGGACAACTCGTGCTTCTAAGCAATTAAGGATGTGTTATTTGTATCAAAGCGATCCTTAAATTTGATGTTTCGTCCCTTTGTGTGTTTTTCTTGAGTTTTTGCATTTTTGCATCCTAAAACAATTTTACCATGTTTTTGGGACAATCGCTGAACGCTATAAACTATAGTATTAATTTAGTTACGTATTTTAAGGGCACTAAAGGCAGAAATTTGAGTTGAAGCCCAATAAATTTTTTTGTGGTTTTTGGTGCTGTTGATGCAAGTAAATAAGTCAAAATTTTAAGATACTCGACACTTTGAAATGTTTTTGTTTTAATTTAGAGTGTTAACAGTCGGTGTATATTCGACAAGAATCTCCTCGTCTACCTGCCCAAGTAAAAGAGTCAGATAAGGAAAAGTACATTTTTGACCAAGGATGTACGAAAACGTTTGATCAGATTTACCTAATTATTATTAAATTGAATATTTAATACTCCTAATAATGGATAAGAGGCCGCGACAAAAATACGCCTCAAAAATAGGACTACGTTAGCATCAGTTCTACCTTGTCTTTACATTATTTGGTTTGTAACCAACGCATAAGGTTCTAATTAGTTCTGGTTAATTAATAAATCTTTATCTCATTATAGCTTTTCTGTGGAATATTTCCTTAATCGGTTTTTTACATCAATACATTTTTATATTAGTTTTGGCAACTTTATTATTATTAGTTTTTATGTTTTAGTTATAGGTATGTATTTTATACATTCATATTTTATACACAGTTGTTTTTCTTTTTAATATTTAAACTACTGATTAAAAAAATTACGGTAACCATTAAATTAATTAGGGCAGTCAAATAAAAACTACTTTTGTATTTAGCTCAAAGTTTCGTGGCTGGATTGGCACTTTAACAAGGACCTTTATTTTAAAAAAGACACATTACAAAACTGTTATGTTATTCGTCTGAAAATTAAAATATTTAAATAACATGTTATGTTACTATACAATTTTAATTTGTTTTTCCAAAGGGTGCTATAAATTAAATTATTAAATTTCTGCATCCTTTTGGTCTTTTTACTAAAATTACCTTTAACCGATTGGAATAGTTATTTGTTAGTCGAATTAATAAGTATCCATTTTCTTCGCATGACATTATTTGTTGCAAATCGTCATAGGCGTAGAGTAATTAAAAATATATTATTAATATTTTCAGATAATATGTCTTTAATACTAGTAAAATTTTTATGTTAATTCTAGTGTGGATGTGTATAGGCAGTATTTCCGATTAAAAATGTATCAAATATGTATTACTAGTAGTAATACTGATTTTTAGTTACCAAACTGTATACTGTAAAACGTAACAGCTTAAAAATAATTAACTTTGGTTATATTTTTTTTAATGCAAAAACAGTTATAGGGTAAAAGGTTAGTTTATTATTGCCGGGATAAAATGATAAATCTTAACAAATGTATATTATTATGTAAGTATAATACATTTTTATCGGTTTTAGAATTAGGTATAGATACATATATAGAAATTATTAATTAAATAAAATATGCATTTTTATTACTTTAAATGTTATTTTTTTACATATCTTAACCTAAAAAATCCACATTTTAAACTCAGCATTGTTTTATCTAAATTAGCAGCACTAAGACAAATATTCTTTATATTAATTTAAATTCTTGTTATCTTCTTTAACCTATAAAATATGTTTTATATAGGATGATATACCGGGTGACAACGAAATTACTATCCAGCAATTTATTTTTTTAGGGCAACCGTATAGCTGTTAAATTTAGGGACCTTAAATGGTATCACCAGATGCCAATTTTAAATATAATAGCATCTATTTAATACTTCCGGTGTGACTTGTAAAATTTAAATTTAAAAAATATAAAGGGTGTTTTATTTAAAATTTCAAAGTTTTTATTTTTTCCGGTTGTTAAACCGGAAGTAATAGGCAATAACTATTATATCCAAAATTGTCATCTCATGACACATGTAACATCCTACAATTTGAAAGGTATATATATAGTGGGTAATTTGCCTGTAAAGTTTAGATGGGATCGCTCTATAGCACATTTTTTCCTTTATCTCAAAATGACCAAAAGTGAGTTTATCGGTTTTTGCATTTTTGCTTCTCAAATAATAAAATTGTAAAAGCTACTTGTCCAAGAATCAATTGAGAAACGGCATTTACCCATCTGCCAATGTGGTCAAGACCAGTATGTAAAGTAAGTAAAAAAGGTTAATTCTAACATAATGTAAATGTTTGTTTTTTATTCTCAAATCAGATCAACAAAGCAGTGACAAATTTTTGAAATTTATAGTAAAGGAAAATTTAATTTTCTTGGTACATCCTTTATCCTTTATTAACATAAATTTTATTAACATTATACAGGAAAAATTAAACATTTTAAAAAGATTTTGATAATTTATCATAACCCTGACCATATTTTTAGGGGTAAGGCACACCCTCGGCAGAAAGATTAGATAATTTCAAAGATCGTGTAAGCTTTATCATATCCCCTTAGTTTAAAGTAGCTTGCTTCTACAGATAATTTTATAATATACATTAAAGGATCAAAATCAAAGTTATGGCAAGCTGTTATATCAACAGAAATTTTAGCAGATACTTCAGTTATTTGTAGGGTCAAAAAACCTTTAAAATAGGGTTTTACTTGACCCCCTTTTCTGCTTAAAATTTAGGGAGTAAGTTTTACCCCTCCTAGAAGTTTGCAGTTCAGAGGGTGAAAGTGGCGAAAAATGTTTTCCCCTAAAATCAAAAATTGACGTATTCAAAAGTTTTTCCTTAAATAACCTAAGGTGCCCAAAATTACCTCTGCTTCACTTTAAAATAGCCAATCTATATGTTTTGAGCTAAAGCTTTCAAAATAAAACAGTTCAGACAAGTAGGTTATTTAAACTGTTTAAGTACAGTCATCAAAATTTAAATAATATATCAAAATATTCTATTAAGGATGCAAAAAGCATAAAAATATTTTTTTAAAAATAGGTATAATTATTATCTTAAGGAACCAATCAATATTAATTATAACTCACATGTGTGCTATGCTGATTTATTAAAATTTAAACATTATACAACAACGGAAAAATACAGGCCTGTAGACTATTTTTTCTTAAGTAACCAAAAACATTTTAGAACAAAAAATCTTAAAGCTTAATTACTAATTATAAAATAAGTTTTTATTTCCTAAATTGTAATCATTAATAACAAAAAAAGGCTTTTATTTTATTTAGTATTTAAGTTACTTTATTCTCTCCACCCATGATAAAGTTGCGGTGATCCGACAGTTAGCACGTGGGTGGACCAGTAGAGTGCTTCCATCTCGGCTTCATTATATCCCACCATATATACCAGTTTCTTAGTCGTAATGATGCAGGGACACTGTGCTAGGCTTGCTTGTCGCTTCACACCTTTCTTATGTTAATAATATACCATATTTAGCAACGACTGTAAAATCTGGTTACTTATAAAGTCATTTAAAATTTCGCGAATAAATAGTTACAGCAAAATAACCTTACAAAAGGATTATACGCAAATACCTTACCATTATTTTACAAATCATTTTTTACTTAAAAGTATTTGCTTTGCTTATTTTAAAGATTGCTAAAATTTGGTAAGGTTCTCTATTTGTAAAAATCGTAACTTTGAATTCAGAATAATTAAAAAATGTTAAAGCAAGTATTTTTAATTTTTTGTTAGTTTAAGTTAGTAAAGCCTGAGGAAAAGTAGTGCGTGAGGCTGATACGATGTTGGATATTATCCTAGTAAAACCAGTCGTTTTTAAGTTATACTTATTCACATGGTGTAATTAACTGTAAGGTAATTTAAATTAGTGATTATTGGGCTGATTTTAAAAAAGGTATGCTAAAAAAGCTTTGTTTATGGCACAGGGTAATAAAGTTTGTTCAGTACCTGGTTGTTTTTATTTTTCGGTATCTATTTTAAAAGTAAGCACCATCTTGTAAAATATATACAGTGAGGATATTAAAGAAGTTTCCCCACTTTATCTTTTGAATGGACATGATTTGAAAATTGTGTAAAATTTGGGGAAAAGGGAGTCACTTTACCATCACAAATAATTTCGATCATGTGGCCTAGTGCCAAGGGAACACAAGCAACAATTTTTTTCCAAATTGAAAGAGGGGTCCTGTAGTAACTTGTTTTAAAGGCCTTTCGATTTTCTACTTATAACCGTTTTATTTTTAAAAATTGGTCCAGTCGTTCTAGAGTTTCAAGCGTTTAAAGTTCAGCTCCAATTTGTACATACATTGCGATGTTTAAAAGTTCTCTCCTCCTTCACTTTTGAATAAGTCAGATATTGAGTTCATGTAAATATTGTGTAACTTAATTGTCACTTAGGCTACTTTTTGGCATTAAAATAATTTTGGACATGGTCTAGTGTCAAAGGGCTACAAGCAACTTTTTTGTTTTAAATGTCATGTAGCACCTCATTTTAAAGACCCTTGGATTCCCCAATTAATGCCACCTTATTTTTAAAAATCGACCTAGCCTTATAGATTTTCAAGCCAATTTCATTAAAACCGCATTATTTGTACAGTGCGTCCAATCTAACTTGTTCACTTTTAAATTCCTATAACTTTTTTATTTCTTAATTTAAAAAAATTATCCAAAAACCAAATTGTACAGTAAATTATTAAGTTATTTTCTGTTATTTATTTATTTATTTATAATACAGCTACCCAAACAGGAAATCCCAATTACAGGGTAGGAAAACTTAATATATATATATAAAAAAAAATACATGTTGTCACAATAAGTATAGATATACAGTTGTCATCAATATTATATCCCTAAGTTAAATAAAATTACAATAATAAAACATTTAATCCTAAGTAATTTACATTAAATAAGCTTCGTATAAAGAATTTTAATTATGAACATTCAAGATAAAAATTTCGTATTTTTTGCAAACTACAGGAAAAATATCGATAGCATGCCCCCACTTCTTTCATAATTCTTACACATTACATGAACCAGTGAATACAGAAACAGAATTTATTCTGGAACTAATGATAAAAGAAAAAACAATGTTTGTTCGAAGGTCTGTAGGGACGGAACATAAAATTTAATTTTACTTAATATATCAGGACAATTTATTTTATTGTTTAATAACATGAAAAACAATGGAGGAATATTCTCTGCACGTTTTGACAGGGGGTACCAAGTTAAACCTACCCAACAAGACATCATTCGGAAAACCAATAGTTATAAAGATTACAAAACAAATTTTATTTAACATAACATAATAACATAACTTACCGTTTTTAAAACACCCTGTATATTGTGCCACCATTGAAAGATATTTACAAAAATACTACGCTTAATTTATCTACAATAGTTTCGGAAATATGACCATTTAAATCTGAAAAATATTACATGTAATTCCCATTGTACATATCTACAGTCCCAAGCAACAGTCCTAAGGAGGTATAGTGGAAATAACATACAGGTTGTTTCACAACCTCCTACAAACTTTCAGAGTTAATTCTGCACATTAAGGTATAAAAACTTCATATAAACAATGTCCTTAACGTCTTACTTTGTGAACTACAGAGTGTTAAAAATTTTAAAAAATTATTGTTTTTCGTAATAACTTTTATGCCAATTGGGATATTTTTAATAAATTTGGGGGACACCTTCGTGTTAAAAATTTTAAAAATATATATTTATTTTAACACCCTCTAGTTCAAAAATTTAGACGTTGGGACAGAATTTTTATTTGAAGTTTTTTTAATGTTTTTTTAAGTAGAATTTAAAAAATAAAAAAGGTGATTTTTCACTCATGAATTTGATCGTATCGATACGAAATGACCATGCCGAGAGTTGGTTTTTATTTATTTACGCGAAAACCGTACAACAAATAAAAAAAGTCAAAAGGTCAAATTTGTTCCAAATCTAATGAAACCGTATATATAGTCCAGACGGAATACCTGTTTGCAACAAAAAAAAATTCCTTACAGCAAACTATTAGTATAGTTTTGTTAAGTGCATCATTACTTTGTAATAAAAATACTTTCGAACCAAAAATAATGCGTTAGGGGGGTGAAGGGGTGCTTTTAGGGGTAAAAACAAAATTTTAAATTTTAAATCGGCATTTTGGGAAAACTGGTTGCCTGGTCCAAAACAAAGAAATACAAAATTTTGCCCCTATTGGTAATATACGGTAAGTTATAACTAAAAATATGAAAAATGACCTAATGTTAGGTACTTTTATTTTTAAAAAATAGAACAAAATTGTATAAGTAAATGTTGTGGAGAGTTAAATTTTAAATTAAAATTTGTAGTTAAAGCACTCAAGAAAAAAATGTTTATTCTCAATCTTTTTATATGTTATGCACTTAAATAAGCAGACAGCATACTATCGCGGAGCAGAACGGAATAGAAGCGAACTGAAATTTTAAAAGCTTACAATTAAATAGGAATTCCTCTGTATTCCGATCCGCAATAGTCTGCGGACTCCCATTTAGTTATATGCTTTTAAAATTTCCGTTTGCTTTCATTTCGTTCCGTTCCGCGATAGTGTGCTGTCTGATTATTTTAGTGCATAACTAACGTAAAAAATTGACAATAATTTTTTTTTAATGCTTTAACTAAATATTTTATTGTAAAATTCAATTCTCTGCAACATTTACAATTTTGTTCTATTTAAAAAAAAATACTTTACACTAGGTCATTTTTCATAATTTTCAGTTATAACTTGCCCTGTATATTACCAATAGGAGCAAAATTTTGTATTTCTTTGTTTTGGACCATGCAACTCAGTTATCCCAAAATGCCAATTTAAAAATTAAAAATTTTCTTTAATTTGTCCTCTTCCACCAATTCTGGGTCAGACTGTATATCTGAAATTCAATTTTAAGATTTAAAAATGTCTCTAAACTTTTTAAAATAATTATAAATTTTTTAAAAATTAGAACTAATAAATAGTTCTAATTTTTCAACAAAAATTACACAATGTACGAGTATAATTGAAAATGTCTTAAGTTTTCATATTAACGGCTAAATATTTATTAATAAAAAAATACAGTATATTAAGAATGATAAAAAGTATATCTGCTCCAAATTTCAACCGAATCGAACTATTTTAATAAAAGATAAAAATTAAAAATCAAAAAAACAGCTTTTTCCACTTTTCTCGAAAATTTTTGAGGTGAGGGTAAAAATGATAATAACATCAGTTGTAGGTTTTTTTTTTATAAAAATATAATAAACATAATTAACTGTAGAAAAATTACTCTGTAAAGATTATTTATTAAATAATTTTGTAATCTGTAGCGATTTAGAGCCTTAACAGCTAAGCTCAGTAGCACACGGCAAAAAAATTCAATTATCGTACCGAAAAGTCATTTAAATTTTATTTTGTTTATTTAAAAGTTTATAAAAAAAATGATAATAAACAAATAAAATTTTCAAACTAATTGTATGTCAAATTATAGATAATTTACTATAATTGCTAAAAATTTTGTCAGGTTAGCTTCAATAGCTGTTTTAAAATTAATTTTTGAATTTAAAGTACCAAAAACTTTTATTGTAAAAAATGGGGGTTAAATTCAAAACTTTTTAAAATTATTTTGGGGATGATTTTTAGGTAACACTACTTTCGAAAATTATATTTTAATAACTATTCTATTAACAAGTGGTTAAGGAGGGATCCACTTAACGTGATCTGACTATAGTTATATTTACTTAATATTGATAGAGATGTTGGCATCATAAATAAGGCAGAGTTGGGTCGAATACTGAAAATCGGTATTCGAATACAAATATGAATACCGGAAAAGAAAGTATTCAAATACTTGGTATTCACGAACACCCGGAATCGGTATTCGAATACTGGAAAAAAGATTCGAATACTAGAAAAGAAAAAAATCCACCTGAAAAAAAGGTCGTAACCTCATTTTTCCCTACTTTTTGTTCCCTTTAGTATTGCTACTCGTGACAATTTTGGTATTCGAATACTGCTTACACATTTCGGTATTCGAATACTGGAACGCCGGTATTCGAATACTCAAAAGTATTCGTCGAATACTTCAAAAGTATTCGAATACAAAATCTCGAATAGTAACCAAAAAAGTATTCTGCCGAATACCGAATACCAAACAAACAAATGTATTCGAATACTATTCGAATACCGGCAAAATGTATTCTGAATACTATTCAGAATACTGAGTATTCGAATATGACCCAACTCTGCGTTCTTCCGAAAATTCAAGTGCAAATACTCAATATTTATCTCATATTGCCAGTACACCGAGTGAGAGAGAAAAAGTAGTTTGTGTACTTGTTGATGAAATTTATTTTAAATCGGGTTTGCAGTATAAAAGTAAAAATATCCTTGGATATGCTTTAAATAACCATAGTATATTAGCAAAAACTATTCAGACTTTTATGATATTATTAGCTTTTGGGGCTTTTAAAAACTTAGCCACTTGCTTGTCATTAGCCTAGTTTACACCAATTTTTTACATTATGTAGGTACAACCAGTTTTTAAAATACTTGTCTTAAGGTAGCGACTTAAAAACAAATAAAAAATAAATTATTCAATTTTCTTTAAATTTTGCTTCCTCTTGCCCATTATTTAAGTTGTAATGCGTAATGTAAAAAAATAAAAATTACATTTTTCTTTATTCTTATGCTTTAACTTTAAATTTTGACATAAAATTCAATTCTCTACAACATTTACTTATACAATTTTGTTTCATTTCTAAAATTAAAAATGGTTACCTCCTAAACATTTTTCATATTTTTAGTTATAATTCCCTTGTATAAAACTAACTGGAATTTTTTTTGGTTTTGGATCATGCTACTAGTTTTTCCATTTATAGTTCGTTTTTAAATTCATAAATTTTTGGTCCATTTGTCCTCTTGTAACACCTATCCTGAGACACACTGTATGTGTCATTTATGGTAAACTCATTGTTAATTTCCTATGAGCACCCGGGCATTTTAGGGTAACTAGTGTAAAACTTAATTTAAAGCGTTTGTTATTTAAAAGTACATCTTATGTAAGACAAATTAGTAGGCTTTCTTATTTATAACTGAACACACATGCTTTTTAATTTATTTAAAGTATTGCAAATATTACTAAATAATAAATGTTTAGGTGAATTTCAAAAGCTACATTAGTCTGTTTGCCAAAAATGAATAAAGAGTGAAAAAAATTTTTTTAAAACTTAAAGTTTTTTAATCCTTACCAACAAAAAACGATCCTAATAAGTTTTGCGGACACATTATTCCCTTTTAGGGCAAATATATTATTTTAAATTATACCTATAAGTTGTCTGAAACATATTTTATTTTAAACACCCAACAATTAAGTATATTTAGCATGTAATCTAAGGAACTCATTTCAATATTCCTACTGTGCAGTGTTGTTTGCAACGTTGCCTTTCTTACTTTATGACTTTTAGTTTAAGAAAGCTGTGTCATGCTTTTTTTCGCGGAGACAATCCGGAACACATTCTTAATACAAACGGAAGGTGTTACGGATATTATAAAATGAGCATGAGCGTCTTCGAATCAGTTCCGAATATTTTGCTCCACGAATGTTTTACTTATGAGGTTTGACGGGTAAAATAAAGAGGTTATGTTTGTTTATTTTTGATACTCTTTCACCGATATATTATTTATAATATGTAATACGCCCTTGGCAATAACAACGAACAAAAATGAGTGAAGAAGGTAAGTTATACCAGTTTTTACTTTTATGATGGGATTAAAATATGTAAATCTTTGGCGCAAATTTTAGTTAAATTTTTCTTGTTTATTAAGAGGATTTAACTAATTTGAAATGTGTACCTACCTTCCAGTATATTAAATTTAGCTGTGCTGTAATTTAAATATTTGTGATTCTAATTTTTCCTTTTTTTTGTTTTTTTCAGATTTGTCTGAATTTATAATAATTCCTTCAACCTCTATTTTCCAAGAACCAGATAAATCAGAAACATATAAATCGAGCCACAATGATACACTTATACTCTTGGATTTGCATAAAGATTATAGAAAACAAGTAGGTTCCTTAAAAATTAAAAACCTTAAGAAAATGTTTGAGGAAATTACGAAAGAATTAAGGTATAAAACAAAGAAAAACATTACTGGTGCAAATTGTGAAAACCGTTGGAAACATTTAGATCGAACCTATAACAAATATATAGAAAATAATAATAAAACCGGTCGTGGGAGAAATAATTTTGAATATGCAGATATAATGGATACAATTCTGGGAAATAAAAGAAATATACATCCAGGTATATTGCTGTCATCAGACACTGACTTGTACATCAATGGGAGAAAGAAATACCAGTTTTATTAAAACAGACATAGCAAAGGAAAATGCAGAAGTAAATGAAAGTGCTAAAAAACAGAGGAAATACCATATTAAAGAACAATATTTTCAAAATGTACTTAGAAGAATAGGAAATTAAGGATTGATAAAGAAAAAATGCGATTTTAAAGGAGAGAAATTTGTTACTTAAACAATATATGGTGGAAAAACTACCATTGTTACAATTAGAACCCTGTTACTAGTTGTTATCTTTTCATTTATATCAAAATATTTTTTGTTTCTTCTACACATAGTTTTAAAAAATATTTTTTGTTGTCAACAAATAATTTGTGTTTATAGATATGTATTACTAATGTATTTTTATATGGCGTTTATGTTTAAATAAATAAACTTTGCAAATGTCTTATTAAAAAAAAACACATTCAAAAAGTATTTACCATTTAATTTTTCCCCTAGATTCTATTGCACAAAGGTGTTTTAATCCTCAGTAAAGATAAACTTTACTTTTAGTTGAACCTGTTCATATAAAATACATTTCTGTCACTAAAATATCAGATTTGAAAGCAATGCATTTCTTATGTGCAGATTTAACTGAAAATTAATTGCGAAAACCATTGGGGAAAAAGTTCGGCACTTACTGCCGTATTCACCTAGCTCTGACAAATATTTATCAGACTGATAGCCGACTTTTAAGTAGGCTATACGTCTGATAAATATTTGTCAGATAATAAAGTATAGCAATACTCTCAGTGCGAAACTTTTTCCCAATGGATTATGTTAAAGAGAACCAAAACTAAATTTGACAGAAACACATGACTATGATAAATTTCTGATTTTATTTATTTATTTTGTCTAACAAATGCTATTAGAAATAAAAACATAACTCTGTTTTTTTATTAAACTTTAATACAACACAGTAAAAATAGTACCCAGTACACCGACCTTTTTGACAATAATTACAAAAGTCGTGAAAATGGTCTTAGCCGCTTTAATTTAACGGTCTACCATAGTTGAAAAATTTTCAGAGCTGGAAATGGGCACTTTTTCGCACGCACAGCACCTAAAATTTTGTTCTAGTGCGGTTAGGTTTATTTTTACTACAAAACTTTTAATCTTTTATTATAACTGAAAGATCATTCCTCAGAACAAAAGATACTTTCGTCCGAAAGTGGGCGGGATTATCGAGCCCATTAGAAGTTTGAAGTGACATGTTGTGGCTTTCCGACTTGATGACTATGCCTGCCTTTTTTCGGTCAAAAGTTTTTTTGTTTGAAGAATAATATTTTAGTTAAAATAAAAAATTTGTGTTATGTTATAAAAAAATCATAACCGCGCTAGAATGAACTTTTAGGTGCTGTGTGTGCGAAAAAACGCCCATTTCCAAATCGGAAAATTTAACACTATGGTAGATTGGTTAAAACAAAACGATTAAGACTATTTTCATGACTTTCATATTTATATTCATATTTTAATCACCATAAATCATACAAAAAATACATGAAATACATTTGTTAATAAATATATAAATAAAGTACTTTTGTAATAAGTGTCAAAAAAGATAAGTGTACTGGGAACTATAAACACATATCATAAATATTAGTATTACAAAACTATATTCGAAAAGGTAAATTATGCATTACTTCATTTCTTTTCATTAGGCCATTTCTATGATCCTGGTGTTTATCTTTAAGTTCCTGTTAGACAATAGCTTCATTCTGTGGATGTATCTCTTCTGGAACTATGAAATTATCTTCTATTGATAAATTATGCAATACAGCAACAGCTCTAATAAAATGAACACAGATTTCAATACTTCTTAGCTTTAAATGATATAGCTGTCTAAATTTTTGTTTAAGCAAACCAAAGCAGTGCTCAACTATATACCTATTTTTTGAAAGTAGATAGTTGTAGTTTCATTGACGTCTACTTAAATTGCCTCTATCTTGAAACGGAGTTAAACAATGCCTTGAGGCAAGGGTAGCCACTGTCTCCAATAATAAAATATTGTCCACATTTTTCTTGAAGTGTTTCATACAAAGGCGACGACCGGAACACCCGGCTGTCGTGAACAGATCCAGGGTATCCAACAAAAAGATCTCGTATCCTTCTTTTATGATCACATACAACTTGTGCCTAAAAAAACAACAGTCTCACATACTTAAAAATAAAAGTTTTGACATTTTTAGGAACTAAGACTACTAAAATGCAAACAAAAGCTTTGTTAATTGGTTTTTGTAAACAAAAGGGAATATCGAGGGCAATATGTTTTTGTAAAAGATACAAGTTTCGTGTAAATTAATTTTAGATTATATGTAACAAGCATATTGTGCCAATTTTATCAGTTGTTTTTTTATGTAAGTCAACATCCGAATCACTAAAACTTGCGGGACTGGACCTAGGACGAATGCTACAGTTGGCACATAGCATCGACCTGGACAAAATACCGACACTCTAAAGAATATCCCCCTATAAATGGGATCTGTGTACAATGGCCAGCGCTGGCTGAGTGCGCAGCAAATATCTTTAAAAAAAACTTAACATTTACTTGGCACTTTTTAAGATTAATCTTTAATTTTGTTGAATATTTTATTTCTTATAAACGAATGAAAAAATTTCGTGTACTGTGTCAAAAGTCATAAAATCAAGGAAAACTGAAAGGTTAGAATTCGTACTGAATTATTTATCCCTGCTCCGATTCGAGAATCTGTCGAACGCGTTACGAACTAGTTCAAAAGTAAACATATGTGTTCCGTGAACACGGAATTTTTACTCCGGAGCAAGAATATTCTTCACCGCGAATGACCACTTTTAAACTGTGCATGCGAAAACACTTTGAATGTGTTCTGCATCGTCTCTGCGAAAAAAGCTATAAGCTGATACAGAATCAGCCAGTCAAATATACATAATACGTGTACAAGCAATATACCGGCATGTACACATTTCGGATTAGGTGACTAATAGTATCACTGGCCGATATACATACCTTTTAAATAGCTAATGACATGTATTATAATCTTATTGCAATAATTTAAAATTGTAATAATTGTTATTACATATATTAAAATTATCGATAATTTTTTCCATTGGTATATATTTTAAAGGATAATAATTATATTCTTTATTTTTGTAAGATAATTTAACCAACTATATGCTAAAACTAACACTGAAGATCCGGCCTTTCTGGTATTTTATTTATTAACAATAATATCTATAAATATTAACTGACTAACCCATTTTTCACATAACGCGTAATTTAATAATTCTTTTACGCTACAACACAAACCAACTACCTACTATATTTATCTATGGCTATAATATTTATATATAAATATATAATTATTTTGCAGTTGTTAAGAAAATAGTAAGATCTTATGTAAAATATAATTATAAAACGTTTACTTTCTTTAAACTTTTTACTAGAACTAGAAAAAATACTCGACTAAAATTTAGCTTAACTTTGCCGATTTTCTCCTGAGTGTTTTGCAGAAACAAGCGGTATACTATTCAGCGTTGAATCCAGGGGTGGCCCGGGGGGATTATCCCCCGGAGCAAAAATCCCCCGGAGAAATCTGCGAAATATAAATCAAATATGTACAAAAAAAGTTTTACTTGCGTTTCTATTAATAACTTCAAATTATAGATTTTCATTTTTTAAATTTACATTAATTAAACGTTTCTACCGAATTTTAAAAAATTAAAAGACATTCTTTCATATTATTTATTTATCTCATAAGAAATAACTATTACACTTTAAACTCGCCAAAGCGGCAACCCCGAACTTTTTTACCGTTTAATTTGCTGTGTATCTGGTATTATTGTCAAATGTCGCTAGGAGGAAAAGTGGCTAGCGGAAAAATATTTTTACACAGAAACTTTCTTTAAAATGGCTCAGAAGTCAATTCTATCGTTTTTTAAAAGGAAACAAGAACAAAGAGAAAACAATCAAAGTGTTTTTCCAAGTACAAGGTTTGTTTTCTTTCATTTTTCATAGACAAATAATGAAGCTAATTAGTTACTTGTTTATTTTTTAATCATAGTGTTTTAAGTTAATATTTTTTTATATAATTTTACATGTCAAATCCACAATACAATATTTTCATTTATAAAATATCCCAAATCTGGGGTCTGGTAATAACATTGCATGTCTATGACAAAGCGCGTCGTGACGCATTTCTGCCCCCATAACATTCCTGTCCAGTACTGTCGGATCTTTGGAATTTACAGTGTTGCCACGTTAAGTAGCTTTTCTTTAGGAACAGTGTATATATTTTTAAAGTAATTTGTGTTACTGTTTTTTTTTGTTTCTTCATCTAAAACTTAGGTAACTCATGGTAAACTTTGATTTCTTTAAGCTTTAATATCGGTTTTTACGTTTTGGTACATAATTCCTTGTGTGGAATATATACATATTATACATGAACATAGCATATGTATAAAAAGTTATAACTAGTCAAGCGTTCAATAAATATCCAGACTTCAATAAATGTGGTTCTTGGCGGCTCGTGATATTGTTGTAAACATCTTTACTAAAGTGCCAAGCCGCAAACTTTCATAACAATCGAAATATTTTGCCAGCAAAATTGTCTCTCTTGTGATATTATATACGACAAAATTTAGTTTGGGTAAAGTAGAAAAGTAAGTAAAGTAAAAAAGACCTCTTTTTTAAATTAAATCTTGTTCATAACATTTTCAGAAAATGTTTTATTGTAAATGTCATTCACGAAATTGCCAATCTACAAACTTTCATAAAGTCGAAATATTTTGCAAGCAAAATTTTTTCTCTTATGATATTATATACGAAAATACTTAGGTACTTTTATTGAAAAATTTGCATAAACCAATCATTTTTACAATCTTTAGCAGGTGTGAAGAAAGCACAATACTGGAGCCTAACACTGAAGAATATTTTGAACCTGAATTTAAAAAGGCGAAATTGAGCTATCAAAAAGTTGGGAACAAAAATATCCTTGGTTATATTTTGACAAACAGAGGAATGGTGCATTTTGCTGTTACTGTGAACTGTTTTTAAAACACGATATTGAGGTTATGCAAAAAGTGGTGGAGTATTCATTCACATTCCCTTTACAAATTATAGAAAAGCTACCGGTAACAGTGGAAAGCTTGAAAAACATGCAAATTCGGATAAACACAATGTAGCAAAAGCCAAGTGGATACAACGCGAAATTCAAGGAAAAATAAGCCAGTACATGTGCAGTTAGTTCAAGCTAGCGAAGAAGAGAAGCGAATTAATCGACAATCCCTAGCAACCCTGATCTCCAGCGTATATTTTCTGGCCAAAGAAGAAATACCGCATACAACAAAATATACCAGTTTATTAACTAACGTTGTAATGAAACATAACATATCTTTTAGTAACTGGGTAGATAGCCAAAGTGAGTCCGGTGATGGCTTAGCGTGTAAAGGCGTTAAGTTTGTTGAGCGCACACGGACGTGAGGTGGGTTCGAATCCTGCTGAGGCCAAATACTTATTTATAAGTTGGTCGGAAATTTAGTGGTTAGCTCAACACCAGACGGACAAAGTGCAAAATGTATCGACGCTGAAGGCCACCAAAGGACCAGGGCGCCGGAACACACTTTGCCGTGTCCTGCGCAACCGTAGACATGCGGACCCCACTCAGTTGGTAGGTTCAGTAGTGCCCCCTGGGTGGGGACGAGGTCTTAAGTTGTCGCTCATAGGACCGTGGTTCGGAACCCACGTTAAACTGTAGGTCCCGTCTGGCTGACATCACCCAGACGTAAAATGACAGGGCGCACAATAAGCCGAGCGGCTTCAGTGCATGGGTTATCCCGGCCCTCTTCTAATCTAATCTAATCTAATCTAATCTAGCCAAAGTGAAAGATCGACGTACATCAGTAAAGCTACAGCTACCGAGTTACTTTCATGCATTAGCAAAACCTTGCAATCTGAAGCTGTTAAAAAGTTCATGGTCAGCATTATTCTTTGATGGCAGATGAATCTACAAATATTAACAATGTTAGTGAGTTGTCAATTATAATCCGTTATTTTGACAGACAAAACGGTAATTCTAAAGAATTATTCCTGGGCTTAACCGAAATGAAGACAACTGATTCCGAAAGCATTACTAACTTTATTAATCAAAAGCTGAACGAATTTAATTTAGAGTATAAAAATATGGTATCATGCTCATTTGATGGTGCTGCAAACTTTTCTGGCCACATATCTGGAGTAAGGAAAAAACTATCCGAAAATGCAGGTAGGGAAATACCATACATTCACTGTCGAGCCCACCTTCTTAACTTAGCGGTAACATCGGCCAAAAATAAATTTCATTCCGTGAAAAGGACGATGCATACTGTAAAAAGATATTTACAAACTTTTTCATAAATCATACAAACGAGAATCATTGCTTCATGATATTCAGAAAATTTTAAATGAACCCGTTTTAAAAGTGCCCGAATCAATTGATGTCCGCTGGCTGAGCAACTATAGGTCCATTAACAATATTGTTAGAAGTTATTCATCTATAATAATGACGTGTGAACACGTACACAAGGCTGGGGCTGACTTAGCGTCTTTAGCTGGGGGAATTTTATTAGAACTAGAAAAAGTAGTTTTTTAACCTCTCTGGTTACCCTGGAAGTTGCTTTACATGCTATCTCTAATTTAAGTAAAGTTCTTCAAACAGAAAATTTAAGCTTATCAGCCTTGCCTGATTTAATAACAGCAACAACCAGCCATTTAAAAACAATTTCTGAACAATGTTCTGAAATAAATTCAGAACTTTACAAAAAAATTGAAGAAATGAAAGTGGAAGTGTCAAAAATAAGGGTTATTAAGGAGGATGAACCGACAAAAGAGACACTAAAAACATTAAAAAAATTTATAGATACCATGGTTAACCAAATGTTAATTAGATTTAACAATCAAGCAATCCAGTTAATAAATCTTTCTTCCAAATTTGATACTTTGGAAGATTTTATAACAATTTTAGAAGACCAAGTTAATGACCTTTGTAATTTACTGCCAGATATAGACTGGCACGCAGCTTGGTCAGATGTTTGTTCCTTCAAATATGTGGCTAAAGAATTACTAAAAAGTAACAATAATGACAATTTTAAGCTAATCAACTATATTTTAAAAAGTAATATTGGATACGACGCCTTGAAAAAACTGTGTGAATGCATTTTGTGTGTTCCAGTCTCTACTGCGGGAGTTGAAAGGTCCTTTAGTACGATGAACAGAATTCTTAACAAAATGCGAAATAGACTTGGTTCGGAATCGTTAAATGATTGCATGTTTATAAGTATTGAAGGACCAGAAATTCTCACAGAAGAGCAAATAGAGTCTGTTATAGATTTGTATGCCCAAGAAAAAGCTAGACGTATTCGATTGTTATAATTTTTTGGGCAAGAATGAACTAAATTAAAAAAAAAGAATTTCTGGCATGTTATTATATTTTAGTAAATGTTTTTATGTTTATAAAATTTAAAATTTATAAAAAAAAGTTTTTATGTTACCCTTTTTTCGTTTGGCTAGAATAATATGGAAATTATGAGCAGAAAACTCTACTTGTATTTTAGAGCAGCAAAATATACAATTTGTTACATAGATAAAGTTAGCTTAATTTTTAAAGACCTATTTATATAAAAAATATTTTCCTATATTATTATATATTAGTAAATGTTTTTAAAACTTAAAATTAAGTTAAAGAAAAACTTTCTTTTTAGACCGAAGAATACAATTTGTTACATAGAGTAAACGGTTGGTTTTATTTTTTAATTTTACACCTGTAGACCTTTTTTTTGGTTATTTCAGGGTCCCCCGGGAATACTAAAATCCCCCCGGGGAAAAATGTCTGAATTCAACACTGATACTATTCTGAATATAATGACACCACACATAGCATTTTTTGACACTGCTTCTAAAAATTTTGGTGCTTGGGCCAGCAATGAATTGAACTTTATGATAATAACCCTTTTAAATATTGTTCCCTTTAAAGGGTCTGCCATATATGGAAGCAGCGCTTTAACCGTAACACGTAATTTCATAGCCTTCAAGATTTGTGATAAAAACCAGGTTATTTCTGTTTTAAATGGGAAAAATACAAAACCCGCGGACGCTATCGTCCGACAAAAAAAGGACGTGTTCACCCAGTCCGACACCCGAAACCTGTCAATTTTTAGCCCTAGGGTTTCGTAGTCAGTCAAAAATCATTTATGTTTATGTCCGAAAAAATATGGCGATCCGACAAGAAAAATGAAAAGTCAGTTGTTTGTGAAAATTTCTAAAAAATAAAATAAAAACAGACATTTGACATAAATATACATTGCTTAATCTTGTCACTTGTTTTCATTTCCGGTTTAACTGGAAATGCCTGCTTAGGGATACGACATAGAAGCAAAACATCGATGGCGAGATCGAAAGCTAACCATCGCAAGCAATGATAAATCGAACAAGAAACATCGATATTTCTTAAACCGTAGCGTACTCCAACCACCAAAGGAGCCGCCAAATAACACCCGGTATAAAATTTCCTATTCTAATAGGTCCTTATTTTCCCTTTTAACTCCAAGGAATTATGAACATGTTATACAGTATAATATGTAAACACCAGAATTTAAAATTATTTATATTTGTCAGTTTGGTTCCGGAAGGCAGATAAGTATGGCAATTCGTTAAATTAATTTTAATGACTACGTAGAAAGAAGTACCAGAGAAGGTCTCGAGGCTCTTCTTAAGTTGGTGACAAGAATGACCACTTTCAAAAGGTTATTATTCTAGGCCATCTATTCTTTATAGTACTCTTCGGCAAGTTTTTCCGCTCATTTTATATAATTTAATAATAAAAATAATTCTACAGAATTAACCCAACAAGTTCATATTTTTATTTATTCAATACAATAAAATTTAAGAGTTAAAGGGGTTGCAGATTTATAAATTAAGAATAATAAAGGGAAATATTATTTCAATATTATTATAACAAAATAGTATTCTATTTTTTTGAATAACTTTGCTATAACTACAAGGTGTTGAACTTTTTAACAAATTTTTATTTAAGCCTTAAATATTAATTAAATTTATTTTACAGGACAATGCTCCAAAATGATCTACAACCCAAAATCCCCGGGTATATTAATAGTTACGAGGACAACAGTCACGAAGAACAAAAGCCCAAATTTTTTCGACCCTGGCTTTATTCAACAAAAAATGAAAAACTTTTGCCTTGGAATAGAAAGTGAAATTAACCAGGACAAATATGTAAAAACAATTAGAGCATTTCCACAAACACCGGCAATTTAATTTAATTAGTGTTTTTATAAATAGCCCAATTATTTATTTACTTATTTTGCTGTTTTGTTATCTACACATGTAAACAGAATCCAACATGCCGGTGCCGATCAATGTTTTGATGCGAGTTCTATGTTAATTTAACATTTTCTTCCCAGTAAGAGTTTCGTTGCTAGGGCGGTTGGTGTATTTTGTTTTTTTAGAAAATAAATAAATTGTTTAAGTACGATGTTGTTACGTTAATGATATTCTCTAAGCTTTTCAAAAAGTGAGTAGAAGCTACCTTTTATGTATCTCACTGTCAAAAAGGGATGTAGCAAGTGTTTCTTTTGCTTTTTGCCTTTTCGATGCTTTTTTTAGTTACAATAGCGCAAGAAGGTAACTTTTGTTGAGATCTCTTAGATCTTAAAATGGCCTGGTCCATCAATAAATATCTATTTATTCTTTCACTACTGCTAAATACATATTAAATTGATACCGGCACCGACAGACCGGTATATGTGAAAAGCAATGTTATTCCGTTGCCGGAACCGTCACCGAAGCCAACATTGCCGGTGTGTGTGAAAACGCTCAAAGGCTTTGAAATGGCAATATCTACAAGTACTTATACAACAAAAGCGGATATTTATAACAAAAGAGATATTTAAAATAATCCTTTCAAAAGGACTATTTGTAATTTTGATAAAACAATATGATCTAAATTATAGACTAAATATAATATTAAAATATACTGTTTTAATAGGTTGATTACATACTTTTAAAACATTGATTTTGCCAATCTCTAAAAATGAAAGTATGTTTATAATAAGGTTTTTCAATTTATTGTAAAATGCGATAATAATTCCCTTTTAAAAAGGCACCCCTTAATTGTTGTTATTGTAGATAGATCTCCGCTGTGTAACACTGATGTATTTTGTAGTGGTCTAAATTTCGTTTTAACTGGACTACCTCAAAGTGTTAGCATATTCATAACTGGGAATTTTAATATTAATCATGATGCTCCCAACAAATTTTAAAACTAAAATGTGTTTTCTTAGTTCATGATTGAAGAATGCAAAAAGGGCTACCCTGATTGATTATTCTGGTAGTAATAATAAGTCTAATTTAATAAGTGTAGTAAATTTCTGTGCAAAACAGAGACATGCAACTGCTAACACTCTAATGGGCTATTTCGTGATTATTATAAAAATCTAAAAAACTAAACAAATTTTGTATTTTATATCGGCCTATTATTTAATATCAGGACAAAACAAAAACATAATTATTTAATTTAAAAAATGTCACAATGACCATAGCGAGCTAAGCATAGACTTCAATCAACAGTCAGAAATAGCAAAGAATAAAATTATAACAAGAGCAAAACACTTCTGTTCACTCACATATAAAAATTAAGACATATCCCAGCCCAAAACCATACAAATGTACGCAACCATATGCTGACCAGTCATTAAATATGGTTTCATACTATTGTTGACTGCAAGAACGTTTTTTAAGTTTATATTTAATGAAGGGGAAGTAATACCATTTTTGTATGTGCTGGATGTTTGTCTTTTAAAAACAATTGAAGAGTTGCATCAACAAATTAAAAATAAAAAAATAAAGAAAAACCATTTGCCTGGGTAATTGTAAGAAAATGAGATTTTATGAAGATTGCAGAAGAAAGCATGGACATATCACCACCTGTCATATTAAAAGGCTTTCTAATACTCTTTTACACATCACAAAATGTAAAAATCGACTACTGTTTTTAAGGAGATGCAGAGATGAAGGCTTGATAATGCCTCAAAAGAGAGGCGAAACGTCGCCAAAATAATTTTTTTTTTTGATATTTTACATTTTATGGTCTTTTATTGGGAACGTTTTTAAGTTTATATTTAATGACCGGGAACTAATACCATTTTTGTAGGTGCTGGATGTTTGTTTTTTGCTAACAATTGAAGAGTTGCATCAACAGATTAAAAAGAAAAAAATAAAGAAAAACCATTTGCCTGGGTAATTGTAAGAAAATAGAGGAAGAAAATGAGATTTTATGAAGATTGCAGAAGAAAGCATGGACATATCACCACCTGTCATATTAAAAGGCTTTCTAATACTGTTTTACACATCACAAAATGTAAAAATCGACTACTCTTTTAAGGAGATGCAGAGATGAAGGCTTGATAATGCCTCAAAAGAGAGGCGAAACGTCGTCAAAATAATTTTTTTGATATTTTACATTTTATGGTCTTTTATTGGGAAAGTTTTTAAGTTTATATTTAATGACCGGAAAGTAATACCATTTTTAAACCTATTAGTCTTTATTACCATAACCCTTACCATTATTTTATTTATTTCTGTCAGTCGTTCATCCAACCTTATATTAAATAAAATAACAATGGAACATTGAAAAATGGATAAAAATATATCTGGTTAGAAACTAGTACTTGCATTATAAACTCTGTGGATTAGTAAGAAATTTTCTATGTGTTGTTTGGATTCTTCTTGGAGTGGCTAGATGTCAACACTGAAATATGATGGGATAAAAAAACAGTAATATAACCTTTGCTATTTATAAACCTTGATCTAGCCAATATAACTATGATTTATACTTTACTTTTGCTTGACGTGAAAAAATGCAAGAAATACGGAAAAACCTGCAAAATAACATTTTATCAACCACTGTTTTAAAGGCAGTTGATATTGTAAAATCCTTTAGCTCCAATTCTATCGTCACTAGTATTTCGGCTGAGAGGTTTGCCTACTCTAATGTTCTTTTTGGGTAGTTTTGGTCACTTAATGAGTGGCACGGAGATCGAAGAATTATGGCAAACTGCATATGCAAAACACACCATTATACATATCTATAATCTAAAACTTATTATTTCAATATTTTACGCTACAGGCCACGACAATTATGCTAAATGTGAACATTTATATGTTTTACAAATGGAGTTAAAAATCCTTAATCCTGATGCATATAACAAATTTGTTGTACAATGAATGTTTGCAATAAAAAACAGAGGAGTGTTGGTGTGGCACATGGACTGACATGGACCAAAAGGTATATAAGTATGGCAAATGGTTAAATTAATTTTAATGACTATGTAGAAAGAAGTACCGAAGAAGGTCCCGAGGCTCTTCTTGAGTTGGGACGATGATGGCCACTTTCAAAAGATAATTATTCTAGGCCACCTTTTTTTTATAATTCGGCAAGGTTTTCCGCTCATATTATATAAAATATTTCTACAGAATTAACCCAACAAACTGGTATTTGTATTTATTTTATACAATAAAAATTAAAGTGTTAAGGGGTTGCAGATTTATAACTTGACACCCGGTAAGGAAAAATATTTCAAAATTTTTATAACAAAACAGTATTGTATAGTACATTTTTTAAAATAATTTGTTGTAACTACAAGGTGTGCAAGTTTTTATTTAAACTGTAAATACTAATTTATTTTATTTTACAAAACAATGTTCCCAAAGGATCAACAACCGAAAATCGTTGAGTATATTAATAGTTACAAGGAAAACAGTCACGAAGAACAAAAGCCCAATTCTATCGTCAGTAGTATTTCGACTGAAAGGTTTGCCTACTCTAATGTTCTTTTGGGTAGTTTTGGTCACTTAATGAGTGGCACGGAGATCGAAGAATTATGGCAAACTGCATATGCAAAATACACCATTATACGTCATATCTATAATCCCTGGACATGCTTATGCCAGAGCACTTCGAGCTCATTCAACCGAAGCTAAAAGCCAAACATTAACAAATCTTTGTGAAAACGCTGTTACTGAAGACGTAAAAAATAACAAGACCTTAACAAACATTTCAGAAAATTGACTTAAAAAATCGACGAAATTGGCAATAAGAGTAGGGCAGAACAGCTGTGGATACTTTACTGAAAAATGGTCTATCCAGTAAAATTATACAAACGGTCTAAAAGAGAAAGTACTTCACCTGCACTGTACAAAACTTATTATTTCAATATTTTACGCCACAGGCCACGACAATTATGCTTAATGTGAACATTTATATGTTTTACAAATGAAAAAGTTAAAAATCCTTAATCCTGATGCATATAACAAATTTGTTGTACAATGAATGTTTGCAATAAAAAAACAGAGGAGTGTTGGTGTGGCACATGGACTGACATGGACCAAAAGGTATATAAGTATGGCAAATGGTTAAATTAATTTTAATGACTATGTAGAAAGAAGTACCGAAGAAGGTCGCGAGGCTCTTCTTGAGTTGGGACGATGATGGCCACTTTCAAAAGATAATTATTCTAGGCCACCTTTTTTTATAATTCGGCAAGTTTTTCCGCTCATATTATATAAAATATTTCTACAGAATTAACCCAACAAACTGGTATTTTTATTTATTTTATACAATAAAAATTAAAGTGTTAAGGGGTTGCAGATTTATAACTTGACACCCGGTAAGATAAAATATTTCAAAAATTTTTATAACAAAACCGTATTGTATAGTACATTTTTTAAAATAATTTGTTGTAACTACAAGGTGTGCAAGTTTTTATTTAAACTGTAAATACTAATTTATTTTATTTTACAAAACAATGTTCCCAAAGGATCAACAACCGAAAATCGTTGAGTATATTAATAGTTACAAGGAAAACAGTCACGAAGAACAAAAGCCCAAATTTTTTCGACCCTGGCTTTATTACACAAGAAAATAACAATGTCTGTCCTTGAATAAAATTTTAAATCAATCAAGATAAATATTAAATTACCATTTTTACACATAGCCTTACTATTTATATACTTATTTGCCTCTCCGGTGGTCTCCAACTTATGTAGCCGGTGTTGAACTCGACAATCGAAAGCCGGATACCCGGTTTGTCGATTTTATTATTTTGTAATCTACACTTGTGCACAAAATCCGACTTGCCGGTGTCGAGTTATGTTGTGATGAGAGTTCTATATTAATTTTTGCGTCCCAGAAATAATTATCGTTGCTAGGGCGGTGTGTGTGTGTGTTTTTTAGTATAAATAATAGAGTTGGGTAAAATATTGATAATCGGTATTCGAAATCGGATAAGAATACAGTAAAAAAGTATTTGATTACTAAATATTCGAATATTTTTAATAAAAAAGTATTAAAATACTCAGCATTTATAAATACCAGAATTGAATATTTATTAATACTGAAGACCAAAAAAAGGGTCCTCGTATAATATTTGTACGCTTTTGGATTACAGAATACCAATTAATATCGTATGCCGGTATTCGAATACTTCAAGCCCCGGTATTTGAACACTTAAAAATTGTATTTGAATATTCTCATTTAAAAAGGTATTCTGAATACAAAATTCCAAATACTGACCAAAAAACTATTCAGCCAAATATCGAATACCAAATACACAGATGTATTCGAATAATACTCGAATCTCGAATACCAGCCCAATGTATTCTGAATACGATTCAGAATACCAAGTATTTAAATAATACCTAATTCTGGTAGAAGAAAGCTACCTTTTATGTGCCCCACTGTCAACAAGGGATGTACCAAGTGTTGCTTTCATTGTTTGCCTTTTCGGTACTTTCTTTTTAATTACAACAGCGTAAGAAGGTAACTTTTGTTGTGATCACTGCTTAGATTATTTTTAAAATGGCCTGGTCCGTCAATAAATATTTATTTAATTTTTCACCACTGCTAAATACATATTAAGTTGATACCGGCACCAACAGGCCGGTATGTGTGAAAAGCAATCTTATACCGGTACCGGAACCGGAGCCGTACAAATATTCAACCAACTCGAAACTTATACCTAACTAACCATAGACTTTAAAATAAATATTAATCAACACTTAGCAATAGCAAAGAAAAATATTTTAACAATAGCAAAGACAAAAATTATAACAAGAACAAAGCACTTCTGTTCACTCAGATATAAAAATCAAGACTAATCCACGTTCAAAGCCGCACAAATTTACGCAACTATATGCTGACCAGTCAATAAATATGATTCCATACTATTGTTGACTGCAATAGGAACTGCCCAAACTGTTAAAACAACAGTTCTCAGATGTTTAACTAAAATTAGACACTCAAATAAGCCACTTTCAATCCATCAAACAATAACCTATTTCTTTTCGCTCTTTTGGATTCATCCCACACAGGTCCGGAGACCGCCCTCCTATGTGGTGCACTGCAGCCTGTAGGCTTATTGTACCTTAACCTCTACTCTTTTCCAGTCACACCATTCATTCCATAACTTGGATGATTGCTGCTCGGTCCGTTCGTTCACCATCGAGCAGAACACCGATTGCCCGGTCACCCGTACAAGTTATGGCCGCGCTCCTCACTGCTTAACTCCGGCGATCGACGCTGCCGATACAACCGGAGCAACCACAAGCGCGTCTATTACCCATACTTAAGAACCTAAATTTAACCTTTTTAATAAAGAATAGAGTGTTTAAGAAAAAAAATGATAAGGGTAATATAGTACTTCTAAATTCAAGTTGCAGTAAGAGGACCCTAGAACTCACTCCCAAACAAAAATACCCAGAAATGACATTATGAAAATGAATTCTTTGAGTAGAAACAATAACAAAATATAAAAGAAAAATCATAGCACTACAGAACTTTATCGTATCGTTAATAAGAGTAAAATTATTTGACTCGCCTGTAATGTTAGGACTAGGTGTACAGCTGCATAGGAAATATAGCTTAAGATCATAGGAAATATCGCTTAGGATATTTATTACATATACTGTCAGTTCTTGGGAATTGTGTTTCATATTAAGAGTGTTTGCAATTTTAGAACTTTAGCGACACAAAGGAAATTTCAAATAAATGTCTTCTTCAATTTGTTTTTGAAAATGTTAATTTTAATATTCGGACATTAGATGGACTTGGGACATTTCATGCCATGAGCGGGATTATGTGTGTGTTTTCCGACAATAACTTCGGGCGAGAATCGAACCCAGACCGCCCGCGTGGCAGGTGAACATTCTACCATTTAACCATCCAGGCTCAACGTTCGAACATGCACCAGTATTTTTAGAGAAATAGAAAATGAAACAAAAAAGATTGACCATATTTCTATACAAATAAATATGTATACTAAACTGTTTAGATCTCTTTTATTTTGAAAGTGCTGTATAAAATTATTATGTTTATTTAGTAGCAGAACAGGGCATAGTCTAATAGTATTAGTAGTTTACTTTTATTTGCGTTACTTGATATGAATTCTTAGGTAAAGTTATTTTTTCTTTTATTTAATAGGTATTTTATATTTTTTTCAAAATGTATCCTTTGTAAACAGTTTTGGGTCCCAGTTAAATTAAAACATAATTATTAAATGTTCCAAGCTTTCTTGTTTTAATATTAAACCTATTTATGGTATATATTACCATGAACCTTACCATTATTTTACCCATTTCGTTTAGAATTACAGTCCTTCATCCAAAACTTGGATTAAATAAAATAACAATGGAACCCTTAAAGATGGACGGTAATATACCAGGTGAGAAACTAGTATTTGCATTGCATATAGCAAATTTTCTTTTGAAATGGTGTTAGATTTTTGACTGTGTAATATCTTTCTAACGACCGTATCCACCAAGCTCTGACAAATATTTATCAGACTAATAGCCTACTTAAAAAGCAGGTAATAAGTCTGATAAATATTGGTCAGAGCTTGGTGAATTCGGCCGTAAGCGCAAAAAAAATCATTAAAGTTGTAGTAATGTAAGTATTTTACCTAACTTTAATATATATTAGACAAAAACGCATTTTACATACAAAACACCATATCAGATTTTATTGACTTTGCCATGCATTTAAATGGCTTTTATTTTTTAAACGAAAACCGTTCGTCGTACGGAAAAATATCAAGAGACCAAATTAACCCCAAAGTAAATAAGTATTTTAAAAAAACATTGATTTAAAGTGAAAGCAGTGGCGTATTATTTTTTTCTTGAAAAATATTCAATATAAATCTTGTTCGAACGCCACTGGTAAATTTTTTTAAACCCTAACCAAAAAAAATGTAATGTAATGGTCAAAAGAAGTGTAGAAGTGGTAGGAAAGTTTTGACAATAAAAGGATTTTTTTCTTAAAACTTTAACACTCTTTATATTGAAAAGAAAGCATTTTCAGACATTTTTTTTTATTATTTTCTTGCATTTTATAGTGTTTGAAGGAAAATACCAACCTTAAAATAACCCTGTATAAAGTTTTTAAAAATTCTAACTTTACCATTGACTTTTACGTAAAAATACCTACTAATATCAGTTTTACTTTTGTTAAAAGTTACAAGAGAACTAAGATATAAGGGGGTCTAAGAATTAAAAAAATATAAATTTTTGCCCTATATGTCAAAAACGAAAGGGGGGCTATGAAAAATCTGTTAGTGTCATCTTTAGTTTCTTCAAAAATAATATCCAAGTTAACTTGCAGTTGCAACAAAATCCGGACACCCTGTACAGTGTGTCCATAGATATCCGTAAACATTTTTTATTTTTTTTAATAATTTATTTATTATAAAAACGTTTGCTTTATCTAAGATAATAAACCAATAATAAAAATCACCATTTATCATATTTGAGTAGGTGTTGTATAGAGGTCAACGAATTAAACAGCCAGGTGCAGCCTTTTCATTCACTTGCTCTTATTTATTGCTATATTAATATACGTATTTTAACAATGTGTACCTGTTTTCTTAATTTGTTGACTAAACAAAGATGTGGACTTATTTTAAACCATAATTTTATCCAAATTTGGTAAAAATTAGGGTTTTCAGACGATAAGACGAAATTGTGTCGAAGGCTTAAAGAATAAAAGTGGTTTATTTAAAATTCCTAGATAGTGAACTGCCTCCTTTCTATTAAAATTAAGGAATTATTGGAATGGGCAAATAGTACTAACAGTAATTAAAAACACCTTATTTAAATACTGCTAAACCAGAACGCGCCTATGTGAAGAAATGTTATAGGTCGGCGTGACAAGCTTGTAATATTTCTAACCCAAAATTAGGATATTATTTGTTATAATTTATAGTCTATTTTATTTGTTTGTTTTGTATAATTACTACATAAGGACTCTTAACTTTTTCCGTTTTTTTTAAGACAAAATTTAAAAATAAACAAAAATTACTGTAAAAATCTTAACCTCACTTTATTTTCAAATGTCAAAATAAGAAAGACAAGCGACAATTAAAGTTTAGCAGTAATTGTAATAAATTTTTCTTAATTTGACATTATTACTGAGCATGTGCACTGTCAAAATACTGCTAAATTTATTACTGCTAGACCGTTTATTATGTATATCAAATTATAAATTAAAACTACAAGACAGTTGCATCCATGGGCGCCGGCTGGATGACTTCCAGGGAGGTGCAAAATATATAAAAAAAAATTTGAGGACCAACGGAAAAAAATTTAAAGAGCAAAAAAAGGTATTTATTTAATGAAACAACCTAAGCTCAATTAAGAAGAAAGAGCAAAGAAACCTGATTTTTACCTAACAAACCTACATTTTCATACATTTTCTTACACTTTTCAAAAGCCAGGTGGGTGCAAGTGCACCTCCCACTATTCCCCTTCCGGCGCCCATGGTTGCATCGTTTATTTTAAAAACAACTTAAGTCAAAAATGCCCAATTTTGACTAAAAAAATGTTTTAATTGAAAAATAGGCATAAACGAAAAAAAAAATTAAAAAGTAAGCAAAGAACTACAAATTGTAAATAGGAAGAAAAAAAACGTTTTTATTGGTATGCATATTATTAAAATAATTATAATAAAAAATGTAGATAACTTATGTGGTTTCTGTAAAAAAACTATTTTATAATTGTAATTTTTTTATCTGCTCTATAAAAAAATACAAAATTACTTTTTAGCAATTATTAAAAGCTTTGAAACAATACAAAAAACTATATATTTATTAGGACACGTAGTCAAAGTCGCTATTATTCTCGACGTCACTTTGTCCTTATTCTTCTGTTGGTCAGCAAAAACATTCCGTTTATACCCAACTTATACCTATTAGGGATAGCATTGCCGTTTTATGCAAAAAGTTTACATGAGAGAAAAAGTTACAAGTACCGTTTTTTAAGTATATGGTCACTAATGAAATGGTAATAATGAAACACTAAAAGAGTAAAGTTAATATTTAAAAAATTAAACCTCTTTTAAAAAGATAAATAAAACTAACTAAATAATCAATAAAAACAAAATAAAGTCAGGTAATAACATAGAGTATTAAACTTTAAATATCTTCTGTGTATTTAGTTATCAACGTTTAGTAGTTTAGAGGAATGTTATTACCCGACTTCATTTTTTTATTTTTTTATTCATTTTTTTAAATTTTAGTTATTTTGGTTTTTTTAATCGCCTTTATTTTTTTATTATTATTAATTCCTAATAATAAAAAAGTTTTAAAAAAGTGATCTTACATTACTGCAATTATTATTCTATGAATAACGTATAGCTCTATTCGTTTTTTTTTCGGTGACAAATTTTTATTTTTAAATAATACCCAGTCAATTTTTTAAAGATCAATAAGTAATTTTTATGGAGTTTATTTGTTTTTTGGGAATATAAATTTAAACAAAATATTATTTGACTTTTCTCCATAACAAAAATATTTAAGAAATATTTTAAAAACCTATACTTTTTTATATAATATGAAGAGCAATTCTGCTCAGCAATAATATAATAAAAATTAAGGCTACTTTAATAAAAAAATTATAAATACTTATTTAATATAAAATAATTACTTTCATAAATGTTATATAAATAATTAAAAGTTAAAGAAAAACAAAATAAAGTTAGATATACTTAATTTGCTATTTTTTAAAGGTCTTTTAAATCTCTGTTTAATGGTGATCTCTTTGATTTAGTAGAAAATGGACCTTGAATTGGTACTGATTATTACCAATATCACCAATAAAAGATTTTAAAAAAGCTTAAAATAATACTACATGAAGTATATGAAAATGACGTGCTAAGACTCCCATATCAATTTTGTTTTTTCAAAATGGCGTTCGTCTCTTACTTTACCATTTAAATCGTCCATTTCTTGCCTACAGTTTGGTTTATGGTGTCTTAGTAAAGTCCTCAAACTTTTATGATTACTTTAAAAGAAATAAAATAATGAAATATATAATAATAAGTTACTTACGATAGAAAGGTTTTAATCTATAAACAAAGGTTCATTAGCTCTCGGTTAAAATTATTTTAATCCAATAAAATAAAATCCTAACAAGAGGCCCGACGGGGAATGGGCTACTGGTTGCGTCTCAATAATGTGGTAAACAGTTTACCTAAAAACTTACTGATAAACTTGTTAGAAAACTATTTAAAATATTTTTATTAAAAATGAAATATCTTATGGACACTTTAGAGTTTGGCATTACTTTTGAAAAAAAATTACTGGTAAAAGCTACACCTATTAGTTATCCTAACTAGGTAACAAGAATAGGTAAAAATGTTTAGCCAGATAATTCATGCTTTATTTGTTTTCTGGTAGATTATGTTTAAACAAAATATTATTTGGCTTTTCTCTAGAATAAAATAAAAAGTTTATTAAACATTTTAAGAAAATTAAAACTTTGATATACTATAAAGAACTATTATGTTCTTACACAATATAATATGATTACTTTAAAAGAAATACAATAATAAAATATTTAATATTTAAAGTAGCTGACATTTTCAAATCTATCTCTTACGTTTTGGCAACGTTATATCATCCTTATAGCAAAATTTTTATTACGCTTTTCAAGGAGGTGTCCAAGGTGCTAGTGTAGGAAGATAATTGGATATAACCTGGTATCTTTATAAAAATAAAATTGCCAATTTTCTAAAATTTAAGGCTGGAATTTTATTGTACCTCAACTTTTTACGACTAACGCGAAACATTTTTCAAAAACTTTTTAGAAAAGTGCCACATAAGGGGTGTTGCTATTTAAGACTTTTAAGTGACTGGGGGTGCAGCGAGTAGTAAACTACTTAAGTATTGTGGTGTCAGGATTTCGTTGCAATTGCAAGGTGTTGGTTATTATTAGAGATAGATACTTGCAGTTTTCGCAATCTGTTGCTACTTTTTGATGAAACAAAAGATGACACTAAAAGATTTTTTATGGCCCTCTTCGTTTCTGACATATAGGGCAATTTTTTTTCAATTTTCGTCCCCCGTATTTTAGTTGTCTTGTAACTTACAACAAAAGCAAAAACTGATATTGGTAGATATTCTTTCGTCGAATCCAACGGTGTAGTTAGATTTTTAAAAAATCTTATATTTTTTAAGATATGAACCAAACACGATTTTTTGTTATTGGAACACCCTATATATTCTTTATTCATTAAATTATAACGGATTAGAGCTTTTTAAAAATGTATAATACCTTATAGTTTTTGTTTTTTAGACCCTTAATTGATGTTTTTAATATTAAAATTGAATTTCGCATAGTGGGCCATAAAATAGATTTCATAACAAACAAATAAAGCGAGCCCTAAGTTTATAATTTGTTTAAATTTTACAACAACATAAAAGTTTTAACTACTTTATTCCGCCTAGCACCCCTATTCACCCGTTAGTTCCTTAAGTTTTCTCACTTATTAATTAATTTAAAAAACTGAACATTTTGGATCAGCGCCAATGTGCTTATACTCAAAACAAAGTCCAAAATCAGTATGTATACATAATTTTTAGAAAAACATTCGATTTAAAACAAAACAATAAAAAACCTGTATGAAACGAATACCTTTAAAATTTAAACTTCGGTAATAATTTTGGTTAGAGTATTATACACGGTATCCAAATATTTTTTTATTTTTAATTAATAAGTGAAAACCTAAGAAATTGAGGGGTAATAAGGGGTGCTGGTTGAGGTAAAGTAGGTAAAACTTTTATGTTGCTGTAAAATATAAATAAATTATGAACGTAGGGCTCACTTTATTTTTTGGTATGAAGTCTATATCATGGTCAACTATGGGAAATTAAATTTTAAAATTAAAGACAACAATTTAGGGTCTATGAATATAAAATAACTATTAAGTATAATACATTTTTTAAAACTCGCATTTGCTTTAATGGATTCTACGTAAAAATATCTATTAATATTAGTTTTGACTTTTGTTGTAAGTTACCAGACAACTGAAATACAAGAGGGGTTCAAAAATGGAAAAAAATGGCAATGAAAAATCTTTTGGTGTCTTTTTTTGTTTCATAAAAAAGCAGCAACAATTCGCGAAAACTGAATGTTCTGTCTCTAATAATAACCAAGGTACCCTGCAATTGCAAATAAATCCGGACACCCTGTACAAGCACGTGGAATAAAATGGAAATATGTGGAATTGTGTGGAATTATGTGAAACTGTGTGCAATTGTTGTGGAATTATGTTAAATTGTGGTAAAATTTTACTGCTGATTTAGTATTTTTTGTTATATTCTACTCTTTTTTTCTTTCAAAACTGTGTTTTTAGGTGAAGACTTTTTGTTTTTTATTTAGCTCTTAAATGTTTTTAACGATATTATTCTTGGTAAAACAAAAGTGTAAATAAAATAATTACTTTTTGCTTCAGCAGAAAACAGGCTTTGATCCACCACTGTATATCATGAATGTCTAAAATTAAAGTTGAAATATTGTGATGGAATTATGTGGAATTGTGGTGGTGTTTTGTGAAATTGTGGTGTAAACATTTTCGTTAGTGGTTTACTCCTCGGGGTGCAGCTTAAGAAGTTAATAAAGGAGGTTAAAACAAAACCCTGTATAAAAAGTAACCTTAGTTAGCTTTTAGAAAAAGATAACTTCGCTTCTAAACTTCACGAAGAAAAGCTTAATCGGGATCGGTTCTTATATTTTTTTTTAGTTAGGACTAAACGGACCTGCGAGCAATAAGGATATATTAATGATTTTATCTAAAAACTGAGACACGAGACCCACACCAAACACACTGTGTCCACGGCTGGACTTAACTATACCTGTATTTTTTTATTTTTAATATTTCGACAAAAACTTAGTCTTTCTAAATATTTATGCATTTTTAAAAATGCTATAATAAAAATTACACCATAATATACACGGTGGTTTAAAATCGGGAAAATATTATTATAAAAACATCTTAAAAATATATATTTGAAAATTACCTAATTAAATAAAATGAAAAAATAGCGAAAAAATTAAATACATTTTTTTATAACTTATGTTTATTTATCTGTATTAGGTATAAGGCGATTTTTAAATGTTTTTTAAATTGTAAAAAATAGTTCTTCTACATTTTCCGTAAAAACTAACAGGAAAAAATATACACTATTTCTTACTTTTTCATACTATATAATTGGTTTTTGTTTTAATATATTTTTTCGATTTTTTAATTTACACTTTGTTACCGAAAATTTTTATTAAAAAATTGGAAAAAGAGAAAAGTTGTTTTTTTGTAATTTTTTCTTGATTTTATTCTAATTTTATTATCAGATCACTAATTAACAAAAAACATATATGCTGTTTTTAACCGACTTCAAAAAGGGAGGTGGTTATAAAGGGTGTTCCTTTAAAAACTTACTTCTTAATTTATTTGCAAAGAGGCAGATTTAAAAAATCGCCGAAACTTGTCATGATATTTATTGAGGGGAAAGGTTTTTACAAATGATTGGACGGCGGCTCCTCAACCACCAGGGCCACCACCCCAAAATTCTTAAATAAAAAGGAGTCCACTGATACATCATTTTAAAGGTTTTGGCGAGTCCTTTATAACCCTGGAATATAAAGTCAATACCTTCATTCACTACAAAATAGCGGTACTTTAAATATTATCTGAAAACCGGGTTTGGATGGCCAAGTTAGATATACCTATATACTTAATGTGGTATTTTCTGAAAGCTTAAATAATAATAATAAACCAACTTAAAAAGGAAAATAAAACTTACTAAAAATTTAAATATAATAAATTAACAAAAAATAGAACAATGAAGTCGGGTAAGAACATATGGTTTTAAGGTATAAACATGTTTTGTATATTTACTTTTTAACATTTAGTAGTTTAGCGGAACTTTATTGTTCTATTTTTTTATTTATTATTTTTAAATTTTTGGTGAGTTTTATTTATCTTTTGAGGTCGGTTTAATTTAAAAAATATATATATATTTATTGTTTAATTAGAGGCATGAAAATCTTGCTTTAAAAAATTGTATAGTGAAAAATTTTTGACTTCCATTCTTTAAATAGTAAAGATAATTGGGCAACATTTAAGAGATCAATAAAATTTGAGCAAACTTACGAAAAAAGATAAATAGAGAATTTGCTTATGAAAGCTACATTATTTTTTGAATAATTTTTTTATCAAAGGGTTCCTCTTTATTTCAATAGCACCTGGTGTCTGGTATACCCTAATTGTGGAAAAAAATTTAAGGGCCTATCTCAAATTTCATAAAAAAGTTTATGTAAACATAGGCATGCCAATGCGCCTACGCATTTACGGAATACGCCAACGAAACAAAAAAAAAGAAATATTTTTAAAGTCAATCCAAAGTTTAGAAAGGAAATTTTACAAATTTTACATAGAAATCTGCCATTTTGTGAAAAAATATCAAACCCTAAAATCTTATCATAGCAACCCTAATAGTTTAATTTTTTAAAGTACAAGTAGTAACAATGTAACAAACCTATCAATCCCGGATGTCAGTACTTCTAATTAACCTACTTTTTATAACATGACAAGTTATGATCTAAAAGTTATCTATATTTCAATTCAACACCTTCAGATTTATTAAAGTTAATAAATATGTCCATAATTCGAACGTATAAAGATGAAAAACATTTGTCGCGCATTTCAGCGGAAAAACAAGAATCCTACGACAGTTACTTATAAGGACTATCTCTAAAATACATAAATAATTGCACTTTTAAAACTGGTTTTGCTACGGCCCACACCGAATAATGGTTTGCTTTTTGTAATATGTAAAAGTTGTTTGAAAAAATCGATCTAGAGTGGGCTGAAGATTTCTCGGTTAGGTAGTAATTTAAACCAGACATAATTTAACTGGATTAAATCTTTGTATTTAAATAAGCTATATGAAGTTTATAAACGCAATTTTAATATACACACAAAGGTATAATAGAATACGTTTTTTTCCTTATTCAAATTTATGTCCGCGTACCAAGTCAAGCCCCCAAAATAAGTTTTTTTTGAAAATTAAAAAAATAATAATATCTACTTTACTTAAACCATTATAATGCATTTGAAGAAAAAAATAGATGTCCCACTTTTTGGTCAATTTGCATCAAAACACTCTTTTTAAATATATAAGACAAGCACAAGTTACGAAGCGTGAAATTAGTCGCTTTTAATGATATATGCTAATATAGTCTACAAGGGGGGCAAGGTAACACCAGACCCTCTCCCCTAATAAAAATAATTAGGGGTTCAGTCATAAGCGGCCTCAGAATACTTTAGTAGTACTTCATATAAAAAAAGCTTTATCGCGCTTCGTTAGAGAGATATTGAAATTCAAAGTTGTACTGTTGCCACAGTACCAATAATATTTTTAGTCAACTAAATATCCTTATACTAATGCTTCTTTTTATAGGTAAAGTAGGCTGTCCAGTAAGTCGATATTATACAGGGTGAGACATTTTTTTATTTTATGCATGCATTTTTGACACAGGTGACAAATTTGACATTTTGCTTCGACCTTTTGATTTCTTGATATTTTTTTACAAAAAAGGTATACTTTATTTGAATCGATATCTTGGACCGTTTTTCATAAAATCGCATTTTAAGTCCAGACATATCAGCATTTTGTATGTAATAAAAACCATTTTTTTGAGCAAATCACTAAAATGTTGTAAAATTATTAAAAATGGTTTTTATGAGCCCCTGAAACTTTATGAAAGAGATGAAGACTGTGTATTATATTTTAATGATTTTCTTCGAAAAAAAAAATACTTATAGTAAGATAAATTATTATAGGAATATTTTATATTTAAATATTATTGGTACTGTGGCAACAGTTCCAGAGTTATAATTAAATTAAGTTTTTTATTCTAACTTTGAAGGTCAATATCTCCCTAACAAAGCGCGATAAAGCTTTTTTAATTAAAAAAATATCCGTTCAGAATTAGTATAACTTTCCCACAAATAATATTTTAATATGGGATTACTTTTAAATCTGGTAATTTTCCCTTTAATTTGAGCTATCACAAAGTTACTCTACCTAAAATCAAGCCGAGTTATAAATAAAAATTCCCTTAAATGCCGTAATTTTTGCATCTTTCTTAGTTTAGGAACTAGAGCCTTATAAACAATTAGGTAAATTGTTTATAACTAATTTCCTTCACTTCCAACGCAAAAGCAAGTTTAAAATTCGAATTTAGCGGGTCAAAATACATGTTATCTAAAACTCCTTAAACGCAAGTATCTTAAAAACGGTTGCCCGGAGCCATTCTTAGAAGGTATACGTTTTTTGTGTGGAAAGAATATGGAAGTTTACTGGTTTACTTAGACGGTACATACAGAATAGCACAAAAAGTTGTGAAGTTTAAAATAAATTTAAATGGTATAGCTATCCGCCTCTAGTTTAAGCATTAAAATTATTGCCCGATCTAAATAGCTCATTTCAAAAACCCCTAGATACCGAAATTTATTAAAATATTCAAAACGTATCAAAAGTAATATCTTTTTTCACTTCGACACCCTGTGTTCTCCTTATTATTAACTTTTGGATATAGATATATTTGGTTCCATCTTATTATTTTGCCATAAGAAATCTGTGGGTTTTCAGTATACCAATAATTAGCGGACACCCTGTCTAATATATTTTTTAGGATTGTATTATTAGAAATTAACTTTTACTTTAAATTGGGCACTATTTGCTAATAGTTAGTGTTTTTTTTTCTTATTAAGACTTGTACCACTCTTCTACTGGCCCAGTTGCTTTGCAAGAGTAAAAGTACCGTACTAAGTCGCTTTTAAGCATAATCGTAGCAAGGGCAGCTGCCCCCTTCTGGCCAAGGACAAAACAATAATTTTTTTGTAGATGTAAAAATTATACGTAGATTTAACTTCGCAACGATAAATACATTAAAAATATATGTTTTCTTAGTGCGGTAAAAAAATTAAAGGCATATTTACGAGCTTATTTTATAGAAAAAAGGTCGCTCGGGAATGCATTTTTACAAGATACAGAATATTTTGTTTTAATGTTATTTTTATTAAGGTATGTCTAAAATATCCATTAACCGACTTTAATAAAATTTAAAAGTGTTGTGGTATTTAAGGGGCTAACTCGATTAAATTTATTAAGTTCAGTAGCGTCTTGAGCGGCATATAAATAAATATTTAAGAAAAAATGTATGCCAGTAACTTTTCTGTATTTTTTATATTTTATTTAAGTTAGCCCAATAATAGTTATTTATTAGATAAGTGAGTTATATTACATATAAGTCACGCAAGAAAAGATTGCGTAATTTTCTTAAGTGACTTATATGTAATAACTCACGTGTCTAATACAAAATTTTATCCAACACTTTCGTATAAATCGTTTTTAATATCGAAAATAATTTGAAAACGTCATCCATTATTTGTTACTTGTCATTGTCAACACCAGCAACAAAATTTTGTATTGTCTATAATTCACTAGTGAGCTAAAGGGTACTTTAGCTCACTAGTGAATTATAGTACACTTTATATCCTCAAAATCTGATCAATTATGTAGATATTATATGTAAGTGTTGGATAAAAAATTTTAAAAACACTTTATTCTGTAAATATTTTTGGTTTAGATGCTATTACTCTTTAGTGAAACGAGGGTAAAAAACAAAATTTGCACGCTAACCGCCATTCGCCATACCGAAAGCAACGTAGCACAAAAATTGTAATAGCTAGAGTAGAAACAAGAAATGGACTTAAGTATACTTTTAAAAATACATTTTTTTTTGTAATATTATGAAAAAAAAGTTTTGCTTTATAAAAAGTTTTTTTTGTATTTAAAATGTTTAGATTCATATCATTAATCGCCATGTAATGTACAAAGTGGTTTAAAGTTGCGAAAATTTTACTATAAAAAAACAAAAATACATATTTTTTTAAACTACCTGCTTTTCTTCCCAGGATCCTTCCGAAATCTGTAACCAACTGACCGAGTCAATTCTATTGGGCGTTGAAACCTATGTACCTCACACCAAGAAAACCATCAAACCCTCTAATCACAAACCTTGGTTCACTAAAACATGTGACAAAGCTAGAATTTTAAAAGTCCAGGCTCACAAGAAGTTTCTAAAGGATCCTAATCCAGAAAACCGACAGGCCAGCATTGAAGCAAGAAACCACTACCACCAAACAATCTCAGACGCCAAGGACTCCTTTGATAACCGTATAAAAACAAAGTACTTTCTTGCTCAAATGGCAGCAAATCCTTCTGGTCCTTTGCCAAAAACATCAGTAGAAATTTCTGTACCAGTTCTTTTCCACCATTAACTTTGGAAGATGAAATTATTTCTACATCTAAAGGAAAGGCCGAACTATTTGCTAAACAATTTGCTGCCAATTCAACCCTTCATCCACCTGTCAATCATCCAATTCCAACTGTTCCCCCAGTTCCTCACAAAATGCCCTATATTATTTTTAAGGTAAAACACATTAAGCGTATCCTTTCTTCTCTTAACACCAAGAAATCGTCTGGGCTAGATGGAATACCAGCAATCGTTTTAAAAAAATGTGCTCCTGAACTTGCACCTATTTTAACCAGGCTCTTTCGAATTTCTTATGACACGGGTATATTTCCAGACAGCTGGAGAGCTGCACGTGTCCAGCCTATTCCCAAGAAAGGATCTAAATCTCTTCCATCCAACTATAGACCCGTTTCACTCCTCTCAATGCTTTGTAAAGTAATGGAGAAATCCATTAACTCGCAAATTCTTAGGTACTTAGAAAAACATAAAATTTTACATGACAGGCAGTACGGATTTCGTCACAAGAGATCTACAGCAGATCTTCTTTCTTTCGTTTCACACAACTGGAACAAGTCTCTTGAGTTTCTAGGTGAGTCCCAGATCGTTGCTCTTGATATATCTAAAGCTTTCGACCAAGTCTGGCATGACGCACTTCTTAATAAACTTCCCTCCTACGGTCTTCCAACTGAACTTTGCTCTTGGCTCTCCAGTTATCTTTCTAATCGACGTATATCAGTCATTGTTGATGGCTACTCTTCAAGCTTTCACCAAATTAATGCTGGAGTGCCACAGGGTTCAGTGCTAGCACCAACTTTGTTTCTTCTTCACATCAACGACCTTCTTTCTTTCACAACCAATCCCATTCATAGTTATGCTGACGATAGTACCCTTCACTCCACTTTTCAGGTTCCCAAACCAATCTCTCAACCCGACTTGGAAAGCAAACGCAGGGCGATGCAGATATCTCTTTCACAGGATCTCAATTTGATATTGGATTGGGGCGCCAAAAATCTCGTTCAATTTAATGCATCCAAAACACAATCGTGTTCCTTGTCGCGAAAAAATCATCAAACACTCATCCTTTGCTTATGAGTGGCCAGGTTTTGCAGAGCGGGGACTCATTTAACCTTGTGGGCATCACATTTGAGAATAACCTCAACTGGCATAAACACATTGTATCTATAGCCACCGCGGCTTCAAAAAGCTTGGATTTCTTTTCCGAGCCAAAAAGTATTTTTCTCCTTCCAATTTATACACTTTGTATGTATCCCAAATTCGACCCTCTCTGGAATATTGTTCTCATGTCTGGGGAATGGCATCCCCTACAAGCATTCTTGATGCCATTCAAAGAAGGGCTGTTCGTCTTATTAATGATCCTTTACTTACTCAAAGACTTTCTTCTCTTGCCCATCGTCGAGCTGTGGGAGATCTATCGCTCTTCTATAGATACTTTTACGGCTTCTGCTCCGACGAATTGTCCAGTATAGTCCCTCCTCTTGCAGTTCCCAACAGAGAAACTCGTGGTGCCGCGCGTATACATCCCTATACAGTTCAATTGGGCAGGCCCCGAATTTCCCATTTCGTTCGTTCTTTTATCCCTAGAGTTTCTAGACTGTGGAACCTGCTGCCAGCGGAGGTCTTTCCTTCCCCCAAATCTTCAAGTTTTTAAGTCCCGTGTTAACAAACTTCCTCTTACCCTGCTTAAGACACCCACGGTACGTTAGTATTTAGGCTTTCAGCCTTCGTGGATTGTCCAAAGATAAAAAAAAACATATTTTTTTAAACTACCAAATTATAGCTTAAAAAATTACCGAAAATGCCAAATAAAATGTTTTTATGTTTTTATTACCTATAATTGCTGTAACAAAAATTAGTACAAATTAACAAAATAACATTTTTTTAATACCTTAATATACTTTATAAAGGGTGTTTCCTAATTGCGATAAAAAACATTACGAGCTTATTTCTAAGGTAATTCTATATAAACAAGGTTATATAAACATAGGCCCTGAAATGCATTGTGTTCAAGATACAGGTTGTTAAACTTTTTTTAAAAAATTCAACTGTTTTTGAATATTTTAAAGATTTTGTATCCGATTTTAATTTTTAACAGGGTTATTAACTAAGGTAAGAAAATGATTTAGCTCTAACCTAAGTATTTTTTAAAAATATTGTACTCCATCGATTTTAATGCTATTTTTATTTTTTGTTAAATTAGGTAAATAAAAATACCTACAGCTTTTCTGTTTCCTAATGTTTTACTATAGCTTGATTATTTTTGAGAAAAACATTTAAATTCACCCATTTGCATGTTCCTGTACCATACAAGAAACATAAGCGGAATATATATTTTTTTAAAACATAGGTTTAATAGATAATATATTTGAGGAACCTAGTTTCAACGTGTACAATCTCCATTTATATAAATGGAGCTATTCCGTAAATACATAAATAAATAAATTTACACTTTTAATACAACAGTGAGCTAAAAGGCCCAATAGTTGTATTTGTCACAACTAATCCCTCGATTTCTTATAAGCAATTATGCAACAACAGCTACAAATATAAAAGTAATGTTTATATCTAGCCTAACATATCCTACTAAAAAAATGTTTTCGAAAAACATCCTGGATCATAAAATTTGCATCGAAAAATTTGCCGACCCATGTTTATCTCATCTTTTTTCATAAAATTAGTTCATGAACACGCCCCTTATTTTTTTACCGCAATTATGAAACACCCTGTATATGCCTATTCAATTTTTTTTTCTAATTTAAATGCGGTTATTTTAGAGATATTGAAAAAAAACTTTTTAACCTATGAAATTAAGAATTTTTAAAATATTTTTTTTTCAAAAATAACAATAATCCCATTTGTTAAACCATTAATGGACCACACTATTTATAAACAACATTTTTTTACAAAAATAAATTATGTCACCAAGTTAACGAAGGTCGACATTATAACCGTGATTTAAATATAAATGATTATTCTTTAATTCTTTTAAAACTCTACTGGAGGCGTTTTCTCGATATTAAATTTAGAATTGAAAAAAACTTTGTTATATTTTTTTGTTTTAAAATAGGATAAATAAAATTTAAATAACGGTTTATTTATACCAAATTATTTTAAAGGTACCGGCTAAACGACCGCCGGCGGCATTATTCAATTATAAGAAGAAAACCGGTGGTTTTACCTATTTGCGCAATGAAAGCCGCCTAAAATCTAAATTAATTTGGTATTACCGGCGGTTTTAACTTATTTTATCGGTAGATGCTGCCGTCTGGCAGCTATGCTTATAAAAACGAATAAAAACCGCCGAATAATAATTAACCTAACCTTTATAATGATATTCATTTTGCTGTGCCGCTTTGTTTTCTTGTGGTTTAGTTTTAAATATTATATTTTTTATTAATGCATAAACAAAAATTAAGCTAAAGGGCACGTTTGACACCTACAAAGATTTTGTTAAAGCTCTAATAGGTATTCAAAAAAAATGATTTTTTTAAAGAGAAGCCAGAAGTATTTTAGTGCAAAGAAAAAAACTGATCGTTTTATAGAACCAAAACTAAACTATTACCAATTAAAGAATGCATGTATTTGGGGTGGAAGAAACTTTAAATCTGCAGGAAATAAAAACAGTTACAAGGTAAAGGGTGTTGTTGATAAAAGTCCAAGACAAATAAATGGTCCCTTTATTAGCCCACATATAATAATATAAGAAACAGAGTTAATTTTAGGCACTCCAGGAAATTTACGGAAAAACTATCGGACACATCAATTTTTTATTTTAGGAGAAAAATTTTTTTGTCACTTTTACCTCCGAATTGCAACTCTCTAGCAGGGGTGAGACTCACCCCAAAAATCTTAAATAAAAAAGGGGTCGAGTGATTCCTTATTTGAAGACCTCTCGATCCTGAATATAACTGTCAAGTTTATAGTCTCTTCTATCATTCCCGTTGATATCACAGCTTGTCAAAATTGTGATTTTTATTTTTTTAAGTATAATATTAGATTACCTGATACTACAGCTACAAGCTACTTTTAAACTAAAGGGATATGTTAAGGGTAAAACAATTTTTAAAATAAATAATAAATATTAATAAATCATTTTGGCTCACCACTAAGATCGTTTAACCTGTACCCTTGACATATATCTTTAGTTTAAAGTACCTTGCTCTTGCAGGTAATTCAATATTATACACTTAAAAATAAAAATCACAATTTTAACAAGCTGTCATACCAACTACCAACAGAACTGACAGCACAGACTTTAAACTTGGCAGTTGTAATTAGGTCCAGATACGTTCAAAATAAGGTATCACTCGACCCATCTATCCATTTATGATATTAAGGGTGACTCTCACCGCTGCTAAAGGGTTGCAGTTTAGGAAATAAAGTGGTAAAAAAGGTTTTCCCTAAAATCAGAAATTGACGTGTCCAATTGTTTTTCCTTAAAACCCGGAGTGTAAAAATTAGCTCTGTTTCGTTTTCAAATGGCCACCCTGTATATTCCTTTAATTGATTACCACCTAACAAATAATTCTGAAAGAAATTACGCCACCGGCTTTGGTAAATTTTTGATATTTTATTCAAATTATGCAATTTAAAAATAGACACCCACGGTACGTTAGTATTTAGACTTTTAGCCTTCGTGAATTGTCCAAAAATAATAAAAAAAAGATTTATAATTTGTTTCTTGCTTGGTTTTTGAAAAAACTGTAATATACAAATTGCACAAAAATCACTGACTCACATTTTTTTTGGAATTATAATAATCTCTTTAATGCTGTAAATAATACTGCCAATTTGATTTAAAATCGGATAACGAAAATAATGGTAATAAAAAACCAAAGTTTGTCTAAAAATTAACACCCTGCATCATGGAAACGATGCATTTCTGAACCTATGTTCATAAAAACATTTTTTCCTCAAATTAGCTTATACGCCATAAAACTTTTTTACCGCAATAAGGAAAGACGCTGTAAAATAATATGTTTGTCCTAATAGAATATTATTTGAAATGACATAATTGGTTTTTAAATCAAAATGTTTAACTTCATCATAGATCATAATTATTATTACTTCGTAAAAATATAGGCGTGTCTTTATTAACATTCTTAAAAATATTTAGCCAAATTTTAAACCCACGATATCATTCCAAAATAATAATCAGAAAATTGTGCGTCATACCATTTTTTCTTTTTTAATAAGTGTGTTAGACAAGTGGATTAATAATTTGTTATTTAAATTAAAATTTAAACTAGTATTTATAAGAAATAATCTGTAATAGTTACATGATTATGATAAAATAAGTAGCTTAGCGAATATATTTAGTATTGGTCAACGTTTTAGTTATACAGGGTGGGCCAAACAGAGACGTCCAAAATTTGAGAAGTTGTTATTTTATTAAGGACAAATAATGACGAATGGTAAAAAAGTATTATAGGTAAATTATTTTTAATTACAAAGATACAGGGAGTTTTCATACTTTTAAAATATAATTGGTTTTTTAATAATATCCCAAAGATTCGCTGGTCGATTTTTTTGAAATTTGGCAGAATTGTTTAATATGATAAGAGGCAACTTAAGCAATAACTAGATGATAATTATAAATTCTAGCGGCGGCGTTCGGGTTAATCTCACTGATATTATTGATAAAAAAATGTATGCCACTGACTCTTTAAATTTTTTTTTTTGGTTAAGCAGCCAATTATACAATTTTTTGGCACTTGATATTTTTTTGTATCTTGCTTTATTTTGAAGAAAAAAAATAAAACCAATTTATTTCGTGTTAACCATGGATCTTTGACATGCATTTTGGCATCTTCGTAACGAAATATAATTTACCTACTTTTTGGGTAATAGTCATTATTTGTCTTTAATAACAAATTCTTAAATTTTGGATGTCTCTGTTTGGCCCACCCTGTAGAGTGACCGCTATAATTGTTAAACTATATATGTTTTTTTTTATTTCCTAAAAACTTTAGTTTTGACAAAAAAATTGGCATATGCCTAAAACCACATAACACTGATTATAGTGAAATAAATAACGTACGAGGTAGAAGAAAATTTCCATATAACACAATAAAATTTTACTTCCAAACCGTGGTAAATTAAATGGTATTAGTCGAAAAGCTGGTGACCGATTTTGGAAAGGTGTTTTAGGCACTTTAAAATAATCGAAATAGTACAGTTTTTATATTCTGAATATGAAATCGAGAGTCGTTTAGGCCGTTTGTGGTTATTTTGAAACTGCGCATCATTCGACTTGCAAATAAAGAAATAAAAAATATATTTTAGACATTTCAAAATTACTTTTAACATAAACTTTAATATCTGTTTATTATAAAAGAAAATGGTGACCGACTGTTTAAAGGGTTGTAAAGTACCTACAAACTGGTCGAATTAAATGTTCTAATTTATATAAGTAAAGAAACAGGGTGTTTAGTTATTTTATTCAAAAACTTTGACGGCTGATTCTAGAATAAAAATTAAAAAACAAGACTTCATATAAATATACAGTGAGTCCCAGGATAGGTGCTACAACAGGACAAATGTAGCAAACATTTTTAAATTTATAAACGTCATTTTAAAAAACTGGTCACATGACTAATAAATAAAAATTTTTACATTGATTGGTAATATACAGGGTGAATTATAACTAAAAATATAAAGAACATCCATGAGTAAACTACCTTTATTTTTAAAAATATGACAAAATTGTATAGGTTAAAGTTGTAGAGAATTATTTTATGGTGAAATTTTATGTTAAAATTTAAAGTGAAATAATAAAAAATATTTTTTATTTATTTTTTTTTATTACGAATTAACACTATTTAAAATATTTGGCTTTAGACAGCAAATTAAAAAAAATATTGAAAATAATTAAATTTTCTTTTAAATTCTCTTCCTTCTGCCCATTATTTAAGTTGTGATGCTTAATGTAAAAATTGACAATTACCTTTTTTTTACTTTCATGCCTTAACTTTAAATTTTGACATAATATTCAATTTTCTACAACATTTACCAGTACAGTTTTGTTTTATTTAAAAAATAAAAGTAGTTAACTTTTGGGTATTTTCTCATTTTTAGTCATAACTCGCCCTGGATCAATCAGAGTAAAATATTGTATTTCATAGTTTTGGACCATGCGAGACAGTTTTCCGAAAATTTTGATTAAAAATTCAAAAATTCTTGGTCCATTTGTCCTCTTGTAACACCTAACCTGGAACACACTATATGTCCTAAACGTCTTAGCTTTTGAAGTGCGGGGTGTTAAAAATGTAAAAAGTGATGTTTTTACACATCAAATTTTTTTACCAATTTAGATATTTTAAAAAAATTGGGGTATGCCTCCTATGCATCAGAAAACATTTTTGGCTTACAAGAAAAAAAATTACCAGCGTCGTTTATGAAGAGTAACAAGTCAATATTTTTTAAGAAAAAAATGGTACGCCACTCCTTTTCTGTTAATTCTTTTTATATAATTTTCAAATATTTGGAACAAATTTAATGTCTTGACTTTCTTATTTTGATGTACGGTTTTTGCGAAAATACAGCATGATCCAAAACTAAGACATACACAATGTCACTTTAATTGGTAATATACAGGGTGAATAGTAACTATAAATATCATCGTTTCAAAAGTAAAACTTATAAGTAATATTTATTATTTTAGGACATAACATCGATTTTATGCAAAGTTTGCAATAAAGAAAAAAAAGACCTTTTTTTTATATTTAATACATATTTTACTGAATCTTTATATAAGTCTTAAATATAATTTATAAATTCTTTATTTAATAAACCTATACTGCAAGTGACGTTTTACTTAACTACTTTTTTTAGCAAAAATGTACTAAGTTACCTTTAAATCGACGATATGATAAATTACCGAAAGTAAAATACTTTTTATTTTTAATAATAAAGCGAAATTGTATAAAAACATGTAAATATTTGTATTTTATGTCTAAATTTGACGTGGGGTAATTCTAGTTAAAAAAAGTTTTATTATCATTATTATACTTAGCGATAGTAAGCAGATATTGGCATGTGAAGGAACTTTTGTATTACCATGAAAATTTAAAACCTATTTTTTAGCTTCTTTATACCGCAGCCGGATAATTATTGAAATTATTAACAGATACGGCCACTGTTGTAGTATTCAAACTGTTAAGGAGTTAGAAACAAAAGCTACATTTGTATCTCCCAGTCAATCACAATTGTGTTCTAGTGGTATTATAAAATCAAGTAGATTATATACAAGTGTCAACAAGTTGTCGAAACTTCGTCTTGTAAAAATACTTTACATGAAATAGTTCCTATAACTTACCGAGATGTAGCTAAAAATCAAGAAGCTATCGTTAAAAATTTTATTGCTGAACAAATTAAAACTGTCCAACTGTCCAGTGAAGGTAATTGTAAAAGAAGACGAACATTTGATGCTATTACGCCACAGGTAATGTGTTTGTTTTTTACACGTTAAAATTATAGGCAATCAATTACGCAAGAGTTTATTGCCGAATGTTCAGACAAAATTAATAGATTTAAAAAGCAATAAAGAGAATAAAAATGATAATTTTTTCGCTGATACCGTCAAGAAAAAAATTAGTAACAAAGTTTAAGAAGTAAGAATGCAGCAGGATCTGTTCGGCGGAAGGATGGTATATTAATGGACTACAATGTTAATGTCGAAAGGATATTATCCTATTTAATCATACCGATGCCAATATCATGGTAGGAGACCTGGTGAACCCTTTAAGTAATATAAAACTGTAAGGCTGGAAATTTGTCCTGGTAGGCATCAGTCCTGCACATCATCACCCTTCATATTTTTGAAAGTTTAAAAATAATAAAAACAAAAAGTTGTTCTAAGCTTTCAATTTTTCTAGGATCTAGTTTACTCATAGTAAGATATTTGTGCGTTGCGTTTTCGATGAGCACAAGGTACCTGCCAGGCGAACTGAATGTTGTGGCTAATTTGGATGGCCATATTTCCAAAACTAATAAAGTTAGGATGTACCTAATGTGGTGTTTTCTCTAAGCCCTTTTAAAGATCTTTTTAACGGTGATACTGGTGATAATATACAGGGCAGAAAAAAACATTTTTTATGAGTATATCTTAAAAGAGCTTTAAGAAAATACCACATTAGGTACATCTAACCTTTTTAGTGTTGGCGATCCAAATCAGCCACACCTTTCAGTTCGCCTGACAGGTACTTGTGCTCATCCAAAACGCCTGTTATTTTTATTCAAACATCTTACTACGAATGAACTAAATCCTAGAAAAGTTTTAGGCTTTTTGTTCTTATTATTTTTTTAACTTTCAAAAATATACAGGGTGATGATGTGCACGGCTGATGCCTACCAGGTGATGATTGTCGTACTTAGCATGCTATGACTCATCACTATACAAATTTCCAGCCTTACAGATCTAACGTTACCCCAAGGGTTCACTAGCTCTGGGACTATGGCCGGGTTTATAAATCAAAATTTAATTTTAGTATTAGTATTTACATTAGTCACAAGATTCAAGAGCACACATTTAAATGAAAGTATTTATAACTAAAATTAAGTCCTAAGAAACGACCTTAAAATTCCTTAAAATTAAAAACCTAATACTAAAATGGGGAAAAATGTTAATTGCTTATGTGCCATAAAAGAAATAAAACGAGTAACTTCTTTTTATTTAAGTTTTATTACCTATTTTGTTTAATGTAGGTAAACACTGCCACAAGAATGGCTACATTTATTTTAGGTTAATTCTAATAATAATGCTATTACTATTATTAAAATTAAATTTTAATTTATAAACTTGGCCTATCACTATGCCATTTAGATGGTTCGATTTGTAAAACAATAAAATCAACGGTAGTCGAGGTATTTTAAAAGAACATAAGCCTAATAATATTCCTAGGACATTTGATGTCATAATAAGTGATGTTTTTTTCAATTGCACAATTGCACACCAGTACTTTTCCCCCTCTATAAAGATTACGTACGTACTCTACGCAGTGAAATAAATACCATAAATTTAAGAATCACCGGACCAATGCAAGTACGCCCATTGGATTTTAGTAAAGAGCTAAGATAAAAAAAATGTAATCAAGCGCTTGTAAAGTTCTTAATAGACAAATGGGCAACACCTGAAGTTGTACCATTTATTAATAACACTCTAATTAATTAAAGCTACGATTAGTGTTACTCTTACACAGGGAAAAATGATGCCATAATCGTGATTGAAAATAAAGAAATATCACTTGACAACAACGTAGAAGCGGATACAAAGATTGTGCATCACTTGTGTCAAATTAACCGTTATAATATAATAAATGTTCTGATCAAGTTCTGTTACACAGATGCCCTGATTATTATGCTTTAAAATATGGATCACCTGCAAAGTAACAATATGTCTATCTTCATAGAGTACGGCAACGGAAATAAAAAAATATGTATTATTATATCACAACTGTGAATTTTATTGGGGCCATCAGTATCTTCCAGTTTGCCTGGGTTTATGCAATCACGGGTTGTGATTATAATCCGTTTTTTTGTTAAGGAAAAAGGAGACCATATCATACTGACAGGTAATGAGAATTACCAAAAAGCTTTTACACAACTTGGATCAGCCAGTGTGGTGAGTTTACAATACGAAAATGTCTTAATATTGGTGAGATTTGTATGCAAAATGTATGGTTTTAAGAATTGTACGAATATAAATGATGCTAGATTCCATAAATTTTGCTTTACATATAAAGCTCATATCCCTAATTAACTATTTAAAAAAGTCTTAAAAATTATGACGCATCAAGTTTACCTCCGTGTAAAGCGAAATTGCATTAGCACTAGCACCTTTTACGCACTCAACACAATAGGGGTAAAACAGACTTGGTTTTTCAGAAAAATAATGTTAGGGCTAATCCTAATATTTTTTGTAACATTTAGAATCAACATTCCCAAAAACTCCTTAATTCATATTTTTAAAATATTCAGCGGCAATTTCTTTTTATATTATTTTCCCAAAAAGTATTTTCTACATCTCTCACACCGCACGCCAATGGTAAAGTCAAAAAGCAAATATTTGGTATAGTAAAACATTTTTATTTACCAGAGGCGTGTGGTGTTGAAGAAGGTAAAAAGGCTTTTTGGGAAAATAATATTTAAAAAAATGGTGCTTAACATTTGAAAAATATGAATTAAGGAGTTTTGAGGAATGCTCATTTTAAATCTGATAGAAAAAAATGAATAAACCCTAGTATCTGTTTCCTAAAAAACGCTCGCCAATGGCAAATAAAAGTTTTAACTATGCCAAATACTTCATTTCTCTAACATACAATCACCACCAAAATTTGAAGAAAATCGCATTATTCATAACTGAGATATTAGGATTTATTTATGAGAAGCTGAAACACACTGTGTATCGGGTGACCACGAAATTACTAGCAAGTCTGTAATTTTTTGAGAAGTGTTACACGATTTTGAAATTTTGGTCGGCTATATGGCCACGTATGGCTGCAGATTTCTGATGTCTTAGATTTTATGTGGCACATCCGGTTTAACCGAAAGTGCTCTCAACTTTGCTATTTTAAAAGGTTCACCCTGTGTGTTTTTCTTAAAATCAATTTTACATGCAATTCCAAGAAAATACATAATATGTCACATAGTATACCTCTCTTAATTAGTTTTTAAGAAAATGGCTTTTAAAAATGTCATGTTAACCGCCATTTTTATTGATTTATAAAAAAGTTATGGTGGAAAAGGGCTTATGTGATTTTTTACAAAAATTAATAAACCTTATATCCTATCACCGTAAAAACAATTTCCGGTTTTATCGGAAATGCCACAGAAATTGACTTTCGGCAGTAAAGAACTTCAGTAATTTGAAGGGAAACCACTACTTAGAGCCCCATATTTAAACTTAACACTTATTTCTTAATCTTTTGGTAATTACATCCTATCTCTAAACCTAATAGTTTTAAAGATATTAATAGTAAAACTAAGGCTGCCTAAAAAATAGCAAAGAATTTTTTTTACGTTTTACCATTTAATAACTTAAAAACTATATACTAGTTTTAGAGATAGGATATAATGAACCAACAAGATTAAAAACTAAGTTTAAATTTAAGGCTTAAGGTAGTAGTTTTCATTAAAATTATTAAAGTTCTTACTGCCAAAAGTCAATTTCTGTGACACCTCCGGTATAACAGGGAAATTGTATTTTAACGGAAATAGGATGTAAGGTTCATAAAATATGTGTAAAAAATAGCATTAGCCCTTTTCTACCATCATGTGTTTTTCACCAATCGATGAAAATGGCATTTAACATGACATTTATGAACGCCATTTTCTCAAAAACTAATTAAGAAAGGTATAACATGTGGTACATGTATTTTCTTGGAATTGGCTAGAGAATTAATTTTTAGAAAAATATAAAGGGTATTCCATTTAAAGTTGCAAAGTTAAGAGCACTTCCGGTAAAACTGGTGTGCCACATAAAATCTGAAACATCAGAAATCTGCATCCTAGTCAACTATACATCCGACCAAAATTTTAAAATAGTGAAACACTTCTCAACAAAATAACAGGCTTGCTAGTAATCTCTTGCGCACCCGGAACAGGTATTAAAAGATAATAATTTTACGGTCACCAAAAAAAGATATATTTTAAAATTAACTTATTTTTAACACGCTTTTATTAACTTGGGTTGTAACTATCTATCCATCTATCTATCCATCTATCTATGTAACGGAATCTTTGAGCCTAATTTTTACCAACTTCCAGCGATTCAATTTCTTTGAAACTTTGCACACGTATCAAGGACCGATGACAATGCAATAATTTAAAAACAGTATCCCGTTAAGTTCCAGCATTTTCCAGGAAAACCGGTAAAGTGAAAAATCGTACGTTCTGGCGGATGCGCCAGATTAGACAATTGAATAATCGAACTTGACAACATTTGCCGACGGGTTGGGGACCAGGGGCTCAATTCTGCTAAATTGAACTCATTCGTTCGCTGAACGTATTCGTTTCGGGAGCGTATAACCTTCATCTGTTTTTTTTTAACGAACGAATAACCTTCACTTGTTTTTAAAACAGGCGGTCATAAAACAGAAATCTGTATTACCATCTGACATCTGACAAAATTCACAGTCATAACATAACCTAAAATTCCTTTAATGTGAAATTAAAGTTGAAAAAATCAGTTAACTAAGCTATTAAAAACAAAGTATACACTTTAATTGAAATACAAGAAGCAAATAAATAATTAACATGGTCCTCCGCAGCCAGAATAATCATTCGTAAGCAAAATAGTTCCTAAATCACATAACCTATAACCAAAAAGGTTCGTGAAGCGATCTCCTGCAGCTCCGTCGGCGCAAAAGTGCGTGAAAGCGTTAGCCTGAAGCTCATTTGGAGTAAAATAAATATGTCAGTTGTCAAAATATAGATTGAAAAGAAAAACTATGAAAAATTACTTATTGCTTTGGAAAAGTAACTAACAAGTTATTGCATATAACTTTTATACCATCTTCCATTTATACTTTCTAAAAGAAGGCCTTTATTGAGTGTTAGGTACTTGTACCGAATGTTAGATTAGGACAAAGACTGGAAATGGAGATTAGCAAACTACATTAAAATATCACTTAAGGTAAGTAAACTAAAGTAAACTCATATTTAGAAAAAAACATTTATGGTAAATTTCTTTTTAGTTTAAAAGGTAATATTTTAAAAAATATTTGTCTTATTTATGCAAATTGGGTAATTGTTTCGAAAGTTGGAGCAACCCCATTTTGACCAAATTTGATATACAGGGGCACAGAACTAAAAAAATGAAAAATAAATAATAGTTTAAAAAACTAAAAAAACACGCTTTTATATGCAACCGAACTAAAAATTAGAAAATAATTTTTCATTAAAAAAATATTGTCACTTCATAGTAAAAAGCGTGGGGTGCTTAATATATTAAATGTTATACTTATTATATTTGCCAATATCTATGAGGGAAAAGTTATGAAAAAATTGTAAAATGCACCCCACGCTTTTTACTATGAAGTGACAATATTTTTTAATGAAAAATTATTTTCTAATTTTTAGTTCGGTTTCATTAAAAGCGTGTTTTTAGTTTTTTAAACTATTATTTATTTAGTATTTTTATAACTTCTTTCCAAAAGACAAATTAAACTGTGAGTGTTGATTGTTGTTGTTTAGATTATTTTACACAAACATTTGAATAAGTTTTCATTTTCGTCAGTCTTTTCTTCACACGGTGTTAGAGAAAAATAATTGTTTATTTATCGAATATACTACAACGTGGTATGATATTCTGGTAGTAATAAAGTATAATACATACAATCATATAACAAATTAAGGTTATGTTCTTTTTAACACGCTTTTAGGATTTTTGAAAAATTCTTGACAAAAATAAAATTTTAATATATTTTACCTTACTTTTGCTTGACTTTGTATATAATGTTAGATTGTTAAAATAGTAACTGAACCATCACCTACATTTATTTTTTTACACAAAAATTATACAGGGTGCCCAGAACTTAATTTAATAATGAATTTTAGTTTTTGGACAGCCTGTATAATTTTAGCAAAAAAATTAATTAAAGGTATTTTTCCACGACCGTATAAAAATTTCCAAATAACCAGTTTATACAGGTTTTATTTATTTAAACTTATTAATTTTAATTTTTGCAGCACAGCCATATTGCAACAAAAAATCAGAGCCACCTTATTTTTTAAAAGACAATTATCCTCTTCATAATTATGCCGCTATAATTTGATTTTATAAATTTATAAGAACTTACTTTTTATAAAAATAATACTAAAACAGTATAAATTTCTTATCAATTTCTTAGTCATCCAAATTCATTATTATTAATAATTTTAAATAATTTCTATTTAAATTATTCGCAAACTGTCAAATTTTAAAATTAGCGACACAAACTAAAAGAAATAATGCCGGAATCAAAGGTAACTTGACTGTTTGGTACAGTTAATGTCGCGTTTACTGTTACATTGCATACATTGATATTTAAGTTTATTGTAGTAGGCAAGGAAACAAAACACTAATTTAAAGTGTGAAAAAAGCTTCGAAGTGTTAAAAAATTACTTTTTTAACACTTTATTTAGAGTACTGGATTGGAGTACTTTATTTTCATGTTAACGATAAAAAAACTGCATTATTTTAACGGTCGTGAAAAAATGTATTTTATACAAATACATACAAATTATTTAACACATAATAAAAGTACAATTTATTTAATAAGTTTTTTGAACAAAAACAATATAAAAACAGTGTACCATGAAATTCAAGGTGGTGGTATGTCTTTTAAAATTCGATTTTGTGTAGTACGGAATAAAATATCGATTAAAATAAAGTATCTTTTTTTGTAAAGATGTACATATAATATTTCTCCTAGTACACGCTTGTCGCTAATTATTTATCTGACCTTCCAGTTTTCTTCTTGGCTCGCCTTTTGGCCAAAAATGGTCTTACAACCACCTCCGCAAGATCGCCGCCCCCGGTCCTTAACGAACCAACAAAGTATGTTTACTATCATACCTGAAATGCCTATAATTGTATACAGAATGTCTCGATAATTAGCAATAAACATATGGGTATACAAAAGAAAATAATAATAAAATATACAGGATGTCCAGAAAAATGATTTAACTTTTCAACGGTTGCCACAGTATTATTAGTGATATATATATATATATATATATAGGCAATTAAATTACTTACATGAATAATTCTTTCCATAGATAAACAGCTCTTAGTCGGAATATTACAAGGTGAACATCTGTTTTTAAGGCTAAATCTGTTTTCTGTTACCGATCGCCATTTGACGTTTCGGTTTCTGATATGGTATATGAAAACGGTACAGTCCCAGAGCTAGTAAACCCATCGAGTACCGTTAGATCTGTAAGGCTGGAAATTTGTAAAGTGATGAGTCATAGCGTGCTAAGTACGAAAATCATGGCACCTCGCAGGCGTCAGCCGTGCACATCATCACCCTGTATATTTTTGAAAGTTTAAAAAATAATTAAAAACACAAAACCAGGAGCTGTAAGCTTGAAATTTTTATAGGATTTAGTTCATTCATAGTAAGGTTAAAAAAAATTGAAAGGCGATTTCGATGAGCACAAGTACCTGCCAGGCGAACTGCAAGGTGTAAATGATTTGGATGGCCATATTTCCAAAACTAATAAAGTTAGATGTACCTAATATGGTGTTTTCTTAAAGTTCTTTTAAAGATCTTTTTCACGTCAATACTGGTGATATTATACAGGGTGGATTTTTTATTTTTATTTTTAATGAAGCACCCTGTATATTATATTACTATTAAAAAGATCCTTTTCACATTTTTAAGAAAACAATGCAATTTAATTCTGATGGTCATAGTATACGCTATATTGCGAACTTATTTAATATTTCAATGGTCATATTTCGAAAAGTAACTAAGATAACTATAAAGTTAGTTTTGGTTAGTTCTGATTAGTTAGTTATCAAATGTAGTATTTTTAAAGGTCTTTAAAATATCGTTTTACTGGTGATAGAGGATGTTTTTTCTGAAATTATACTTTTGTCGTACCATGTAAATCTTAAGACATAACACAAATCTTATTACTGATTTGAAAATTACAAAACCAACTTAACTAACAAACATATTTTTTAATTCTAAACAATAAAAATTTTAATGTAGGTGTAATTATAACTTGATACGCATTACACAAATTTTTTTGTCGTCTTTAAAAATTTTTATTTTCTTTCAGAATACAGATACCAATGTAAATACAAAAAATGTTAAGACAAAATGAGGTTTTAAAATCCAATATAGTAAAAAAATGTGACGTTAAAATTTTTCAGAGGGTGTTCAAAAATTTGGGTAAAAATGCAACATTTGGCTCTTCCCTATATAACACCTAATTCTATAAAGCTTTTTCCTACTTGCGTGCAAAAAAATCACTTTTCCGCACGAATTCTAGTTCTGAAAATGTCACTTTTCCGTACTAGTGCGGAAAAGTACAAAATTTGACCAATTATTAGTGAGTCGCAATAAAGGATTTTCATGCACTTCGTACGTAAATGAAAATTTTGCTTTAACTGCAGTCGCGTCCGGAAAAAGTGGCACTTTTAGAACTAGTTAGAAACTATACTATTTGCAATTCCGATATTTAATAATAATTTTGATGACAGGAGCTACAACTTAACCAAAAGAAAGTTAAAATCGGGCAAAAAACCAAAAATGTATTTAAGATTTAATTTGTCTGTGTGTTTTTTGATCCAGCAGTATAATTACAGATGATATTCATCACCAAGTACGCTCTGATAACAAAAAAAAGAAAAGAAATATTTTTTTAATAACAATAAAGCCTATTTTATTGTAATGTTTTTGACGGCCGTTTTATACTAATTATTTCTGTTTGTTGTAAAAAGTAAGAAAAAATGTAACAAAGAAAGGTCTACAAACTTTACCTATCAAGAAAAGAAATGTTGATTTATGTAATAAAAAAAATAAGAGATTTTGGATAATAAAAGATAAAAAAAAACAATGGTAATTGTTTAGAAAGTTGCGCAACTCCGATTTTGACGAAATTTGGTATAAAGGGTTTTTGGGCGCTGATCACAAATCTAAAATATTTGTTATTCGAAAACTTTTGGTTCACAAAATATTTATCATCAAAGTTAAAATTTAACGTAGCCTTATTATAATTATATTTCTCTTCTATATGCACAGGGTTTTTGACTTTAAAAAAACACCTTTTAAGTATCTGTATTTTTTATTTTATTCGTTTTTCCCTTTTTTGCAAAAGTAATTTAGAAATGTCGCGGCCATTTTATTGATGGGGGTTTTTTCCGCCTTAGGTTGCCGTTTATAAAAATAAATGAATGGTGACAAGCTCCCTATTAAAATTTAAAATTCCTAGAAACCCAAGTAAAAATAAAGTTTTCCCTGTTAGCTTTTACAACAACATTCATTGATTAGAGAAACATCTCTTAAGAGGTAACTATAATAATAATTACTAGGTGCGGGCAGTGGCGTAGATAGAGTTGTTGGGGTCCCCCTTTCTGTACACAACCAAAAAAACTTACCTCCAAACGGGGGCCCTTATCACTATATTTATCCTTTAATGTTTAATTTAAATTTTAAAACTTTATATAAAGTGATGCCAAACAAATTAAAAGAAAAGGGGGTAAAAATGTCAAAACTGACTAGGTCAAATTTGAAATGGAAACATTTCTTATTACCAGTTCCTAAAACAGAAATGCGGAGACCTTGTTAGAAGTCATCTAAGAATGGATAAATGATTGCACAAAAGCACAACTATTACATCAGATTGTTGAAAGTTCCACAAAAAATTTTTGGACATGCAGACACGAGCAATTAGAGTAGATGCGGCAAATACGGACCACGCGGGTAATATGGACCATATCGAAATATCTAAGTAGCGACATCTTATTGTTGGTGGTGGTGGGCTATATTATACTAACCTCTCTCGGTATTACTTCAGTTGGTCGACAAGATTCAAAGTGAACGCATGTTGCTCGTTTGCTCCAATTTCTGTTTTTTACGCGTGTTGATATAATTTTACGGTGAGTTTTGCTAACAATTTTCAATTTAATATTGCTATATTATTCAAAATTAAATATCATAATATGAAACTCTGGTTTTTAGACTACTTTTGCCCGTTGTTAGTTTGAATTATTTTTATTTGGAATATAGTTTTAAAATTGGTTATGTATTTAGCGAACCAGTGTGGGTAATATGGCCCATTAGGCTGCGGGTATTTATGGACCAGTGGTCCATATTTAACACATGTTATTTTAATTACAGACGATGGCCCCGCCACGCATTCCCGCTAAAAAATACGTCAAACTTGGGATAAGGATACTATGAAGAAGGCCATATGCGCAATAAGAGAAAAAAATGGGATATTTGAAGGCGTCCAAATACTACAAAGTGCCAAAAACTACACTTCGCAGATTGGTAGCCAAAAATGACCTAAGTTTAGATGACGTTACATCCATCAAATTGGGGAGAAAATCTGTTTTACCTCCAGAGCTAGAACAGTCACTTGTCGATTATGTATTACTGATGGAGAGCAAGTTTTTGGTCTCACTAGAAGCGATATTAGGAAGCTTGCGTTTCAATTGTCCATCAGAAACAAGTTACCACATCCATTTTCCAAAACCAATGAGACCGCAGGAAGAGATTGGCTACGTTTATTTCTCCAGCGTCATCCAAATTTATCAGTTCGCCAACCTACAGGAACTTCTATCGCTCGCGCTGCAGGTTTCAATAGAGAAAGTGTTGGTCATTTTTTCGATCTTCTGGAGCAAGAAATGGATAACCATAATTTTGGACCAAATAACATTTATAATGTTGACGAGACGGGAATATCCGTGGTCCCAGCTAAACTTCCTAAGATTTTAGGCCTCAAGGGAAAGAAGCAACTTGGGGTATTAACTTCAGCAGAGAGAGGCTCATTAATTACCTGCATAATGTGCATGAGTGCAGGAGGAACATTTGTTCCTCCAATGATTATTTTTCCGCGTAAGAGAAATAATCCACTGCTTATGAAAGGAGCTCCCCCAGGCGCAATTCATGCATGTCACCCTTCCGGCTGGGTTCAAACCAATCTTTTTACCATGTGGTTTAGACATTTCATACAAGTTGTTAAACCATCAGCCACATCTCCTGTGTTACTAATATTAGATGGTCATACCAGCCATACAAGAAACATAGAAGTGATAGATCTGGCAAGAGAAAATCATATTCATTTGCTCTCGATTCCTCCACACTCGAGTCATAAAATACAACCGCTTGACAAAACATTTATGGGACCCTTTAAAAAGTATTTAGCTGAAGAAATTCGTTGTTGGATGAAACATAATTCACGAGCTTTAACGCATTTTGAAATAACGGAACTCTTAGGACGAGCCTACTTAAAAGTTCAATCTGGGAAAGTTGCCGTTAAAGGATTCCAAACCACAGGAATATTTCCTTTTAATAGGAACATTTTTAGTGATCACGACTTTATTGCTGCTCAGGATGACGACCTAAACACGTTTAACATCCCAAACAATGATAAGGCTCCGTCTTCAGAGCCTGGCCTCTCTCATTCTCTTACTACAGCTTCGATTTCGCATCTAGAATCCTCTGCAACTATCTTAAATGAGCCTTCGACTAGGTAATGGAAGTGGAAACATGTTCATAACACCACATGAAACCTCACCGGTGCCGGTTTAAACAAAAGACAAACCACTCGTGGCCGAAAACGAGGCAAAGCACAAATAATATCATCATCTCCTTATAAACAAGAATTAGAAGAGTCGTTAAATAAAATAAATGATAAGAAGTTGGATAAGAAAATTCCAAGTTCAGCAGTAACGAAAGTATGCAAAAACTTAAGGTTCAACAAAAGCAAAGGCAAAAGAATTGTCTCAAGAAGAACAAATGTTAATACTGCTGATAAAAGTACAAGCTCAGAAAGCGACATCGACTTCACTGTAGATGATAGTTCTGACGAAAGTCCAGACAGGAGTTCGCGAGAAGATGCCAAGTGTATTTATTGTGATAGCCTTTATTCTGACGATCAACATGGCGAGGTATGGGTGCAGTGCGTTTCATGTAATTTGTGGGCACATGAACTCTGCTCCGGCATCGAAAAAAAATATTTTTTGTGCGAGTTTTGTTCTTCATAACTATTTTCTATTTTATAACTTTTTGATCCACGATTGTGTCAAATATAGACCGCTCGGTCCATATTTGACACAACTTAGTCCATATTACCCATACTATATGCTGAACTTTTAAAATGTTATTTTTTTAAATTTGTATTTTTATGTTCTAGATTGAATGTTTAGTTAGTATTTCTACTTATGTTTCGTTTTTAATAAGTCTAATACTAACTTTTAGATACAATAAAGTTATATGATTATAAATTTTTGTCTTATTATGCTTTTTTCTTATGGTGGTCCATATTTGCCGCATCTACTCTAACTCTTAACTATAGTTTAAACTTCGTGGATCCAAAAGTGGCTACTGAATAATGTAAATAAAATTTGGTTCAACCAAAACGAATTCATGTATACATGTTTTTTCTAGGTGTCCATATTTAGAACAATAAAGAGTCTGAAGAGAAATTCGGTCAAATATCCCACTTAAAAGGGGATACCTTTATGTGGGATATTTGGCCGGGAATATCTTCAAAACACAACATCCCGGGTAGGCGAGGGTATACCAATTTTTTATAGCTTTAAAAACCCCGTAGTTTTGTTTAATTGATACATTTTATTTATTGTTTTATTGTTTTTTTTTTTTGCATAGTTATATACAGGTTGAGCTAAATAACATAACACATAGGCAATGTGAGGAAAGAAGATAATCTAACTAAATCATGGAATGTAAAATTGCGTAACTAATACTACTTGTTTTGTTATTTTATTACTCGCCGATGTACCATAACTGCTTGCTCAAGCAGTAGAGTTATTAGTTTAAGTATTTCTTATATTATTAAAAATAATTAGAATAATAAATTGGAACGGGTGCCAGTTAAAAGCCGCCAGCCCCAGATCTTGTATTTTTTTGAGGGGCGCAAAAATATTGCCGCCCGCCGCCCCCTTTCCTTGGTAATGTTTTTTACGTATAATTTAGCCTTGCGTTTTTAGTTAATATACAGAAAGTCCAAGAATATGTGTAATAAAAATAAAAATAATGTACCAAGTTCGCATACATTTTTTCGTAAAACCCCTTCTTTCAGAGATATATGCCCTTAAAGGACGCCGCTAAAAATCGTTTTTTTTTCTTAAAAAACTTTTAAAGTAGGTACTTGGTAAAATAATATATATTTTTTTAATATGATAAATACAAGTAGAAACTTTTAAAATGGCATCTTTGTAAAACTAAAAAGGCGAATGCCTTTATTAGTTCGCTAGGGGCGGACTAATTGTTACACATTAGTTTTAATTATTTTTACACCCTGTATAACAAAGAAAAAAACATTTTTTATTTTTACGACACCAAAAAATAATGTTGCAGAATTGTGAAGAGTCCCATTATCTTCAATGATTAAAGCTAGAGAATGCATAAAATAAGAGGGAGCCTATGTCAAACCGACAAACTAAATTATTAAATACAACCTTATTTGACCAAAAAATTGTTTTTCTTGTAAATGCTTTAGTTAATCGATATCAGACAAGAGTACCCATTTTTTAGCTAATGGTTTAAGCCTTTAAGCTATTTAAAAATTCGATTTTAATGCCTTTGTAAAAATAATTAAAGGTGCGTCCGAATTAGAAGGTGCGAATAGCCTATTTCTTGCTAAATTCTGTGTTTGCTGTGGAAAAGGCAAGTTTGGTGAAAGGTTGCCTACAACAACTTGAAAGTACTAAAGTTATTATTTAAAGCCTTACTTTCGATGATTGTACTCCTTACATTGCAATGTTCATAGAACTGAGAGCACATTTGCAATTTCCAGATATAAAGTTTTTTTCTGTAAATCCCAAAAATTTTTGAAAAAAATCTTATCATGCTGGATGCATGCCATATGGTTAAATTTTTTTGGAAATTAGGAAGTTATTAGGTGTAATTTTTTTTTTTAAGAGTTGGTCAAACTGCAAAATGAATCAGGGGTTTTGCGATAAGTTGACGTACAAAACACCTTACTTATGCAAAAGAAAAAAATAAAGTTAAGCTTGCAGTGCAAACACTAAGTGCTAGTGTAGCGGATGCCTTAGAGTACTGTGATCAAGACCTAAATATTAAGGTGTTTGAGGACTGGGAAGCCATTCTTTTGTTTTGCAGAAATATCCACAAAATATTTGCTTTCTTAATTTCAAGATTTTTTTTTTTTGTAACATGCAACATAAATAAAACAAAAACACTTTTTAGAAATACCAGTGATTTTGTTACAACTATTGTGAAATATTCCATAGTATATTTTTAAAGTTCCTTAAAATGTTAAAAAGGAAAGAAAATTTTGTTATCCAGTAGAAAAACTGGTTTCCTGCAGTTCCCACTCCGTGCTCTATAGAATTCTACACTTCGCTTTCTATCGCAGATTTCTACTCGAGAAGTCGATAATTGCACTTTTTGGTACTCTATGTTACAATAGACTAAACATCGGAAATGTTCGTAAAGTATCTTTATTTGTAATAATACTCTGTTTAACTGTGCAAGATAAAAAGGACACACATAGAGCTATTGCAAATTAGTTTAACGGATTATCAGATATCATTATTGAGCAATTGAGCTTTTATTTATTGTTTTTAACACGGAACAAAAAAGGGTTAGGTTTTTAATCGACTTTTATTGCTCTTGGAGTCAATTTTGAAATATGGCATTAGCAGTTATTATGTCTATCGGATACTTCCTCCTTTTATGAAATTAATTTTTTTGAAGATTACCCTCAAATAAATAGCTATCAATGTCCCCTGCTGTAAATAATTTAAATCAGTAAAGCAAAAATATGTGACCAATTCATCGTAACTAAAAAATTGAATACCAATCTAGCTTTAACAATTGTGAATCTTTGCAAAAATCAAGGTCACATTGGTTAGACCAGGTTCGACAGTAAACACATGGCTAGAACTAAAATTACATTTTTCTATCATTGTAAAAACCAATAAAATAAATTTTGCATTCTAATAACACAAAAACAACCATATAAATATATAAATCAAAGCAAACTAACGAACACCTAAATTTATTTTAGGGTTATGTATGACATTTTTAAAATTTTGGTAGAATTCGACACGTTCGGAGACCTCGCTTCTTAGCGACCAATTTGATCGACTTTAAGCGTGTTTTCTTGAACTCAGAGTGCGAGTAAGGTAGAATGAAGTCGATTTGTAGAATACTACAGTACACGGAGGCCCGCTGCTGGGTTTAATAATTTGTCTAACCAGCGTGGAAAACCTATTTAAAAAATTAGTTTAAACAGGCACATTGAACTATCTATCTATTAACATATAAAGTAAACCAAGACCACCTTAAAATGTTTTTGCAGCTATCGTCATTGGGGTGGATTTAGTAATATTCTTACAGCTTGGCAATTTAAAAGTGCATACAAGAGGTTACTTGTGTATACCGAAATAAGTACACCAGATACGGCCAACTGTTTGGCGCAAGATCATACTACCATACTTAGTTTAAAACAAAATATTATTTGGGTTTTCTCCGAAATAAAAATAAAGAAGCCTATTTAACATTAAAAATAAAATTAAACTTTTATTTATTATAAAAACTATTCTGTTCTTACACAATATAATAATAGTTATGATTACTTTAAAAGAAATAAAATAAGGAAATATTTAATATTAAGTTACTTACAATACAAAGGTTTCAATCTATAAACAAAGGTTCATTAGCTCTCGGTTGAAATTATTTTAATTAAATAAATAAAATCTTAACAAGTAAACTGTTTACCTTAAAACTTACTGATAAACTTGTTAGAAAACTGAAAAAGTTTTTATTAGAAAGTGAAATGTCTGATGGACATTTTAGAGTTTTACATTATTTTTGAAAAAATTAGCTGGTAAAAGATACACCTATTAGGTATCTTAACCAGGTAAAAGAATAGTAATTTTTTTAGCCATATAATAAAGTATTTTAAGCTTTATTTGTTTTTTGAGAGATTTACTTTAAACAAAATATTATTTGGCTTTTTCCAGAGTAAAATTAATAAGTTTATTTAACATTTCAAGAAAATTAAAACTTTTATATATTATGAAGAACTATTCTGCTCTTACACAATATAATAAAAGTTATGATTACTTTAAAAGAAATAAAATAATGAAATATTTATTATTAAATTACTTACAATACAAAAGTTTCAATCTATAAACAAAGGTTCATTAGCTGCTCTCGGTTGAAGTTATTTTAACCCAATAAAATAAAATCTTAACAAGACGCCAGATGGAAACTGGGCCAATGGTTGCGTCTCAAAAATGTGGTAAATAGTGAATGTGAAATGTGATAAACTTGTTAGAAAACTAAAAAAAGTTTGTTATTAAAAAATGAAATATCTCATGGACATTTTAGAGTTTGACATTATTTTTGAAAAAAAAAACAGTTTCCGACTGCGTCTTGTTAAGATTTTGTTTTATTGGATTAAAATAATTTCAACCGAGAGCTAATGAACCTTTATTTATAGATTAAAAACTTTGTATTGTAAGTAACTTAAAATTAAATATTTCATTATTTTATTTCTTTTAAAGTAGAAGATATGTTCTGTAGTTTGGCGGATTCATTTAATGGATGGTAATTAGTTCGGTACTCGCCAAAAATGAAATTAAAAGTACTAGAAAAACCAAAAAGAAAAAAATTAAAACAAGTAGAAGGATACTTTAAAATCGACGTTTTGGTGGCAAATCTGCCACCGTTGTCAAGATAAATTAAATACAAATAATAAAAAATAAAAATTTACTATTATCAGGTTTTAAATTTTAAAATTTTTATGTTTTTATAGGAGATCCTGAAATGTCTCTTTTAAAATTTAAAACCTAATAATAGTAATTTTTTATTTTTCTTTTCATTTGTATTCAATTTATCTTGACAACGGTGGCAAATTTGCCACCGAAACGTCGACATTAAAGTATCTTTTTACTTGTTTTAATTTTTTTTAGTACTTTTAATTTCATTTTTGGCGAGTACCCAACTAATTACCATCCATCTTTTAAAGTAATCATAACTTTTAGTATATTGTGTAAGAGCGGAATAGTTCTTTATAATATATAAAAGTTTTAATTTTCCTTAAAAGTTAAATAACGATGGCCTAACTGCAATACCCCGTATCTAACAATTTTAGGATTTTGAGATTTTCATTGCATCAGGTTTGTTGGGTTGCCTAGCATGTTATGTTAAAACCTTGTATTATACAAAAAATAAGGAAGCCCTGGAAATTGCTTTTATTTAATATCCCGTATTGCTCGTCGAAAGACATGCGCATAAAAATATCCCGTATCTGTCAGTTCTACATTGCATTCTTCTATATCCTACACGTGTGTGAGTTTATTTAGCTGTTCAGTGAATTAATTATATTATAAAGGTAAGTTTTACAAGTATTTTTATTAAACATATATTTCTGCTGGTATTTTTATAAATTTTAATTAACCTAGGATATTATAACTTGATAAAAAGGTCTTATATTGTGAGACCTTACGATACAGGATATTGGCTTCTTGTTGTGAACAGATTTGCATACTAATTTTTAGTAGATAAGGGCTATTATTATAACATTGTGCATACGTAACATCAAAATTTAAAGTCTTTGATATTGGTTTAATAAAAATGGAAATGAAAAAGCAAAAGTTGGTTTTGTCCCGCTAAAGTAGCGAGAGAATCAAAAGGAACTGTTTTTAATATAGATCTAGTCTACACTGAGAAAAATTTAAAAATAAAAACCTCATTTAGGTATACAGGGTGTAATAGATATTAGTACAAATAAGAGATTTATTACCCCATGTTTTATCAAAATTTTTTTCTTGTTTTGACTTGCCCTATTACCCATTAAAGTATATGTGCTCATACCTTTTACAATCTGAATAAAATTAAGTTATCTTAATTATGTTTTTTTTTCAGATGCAGGCAACTCGATCACAGAGAATTTTGTCTATGGTTTAAAATCGAAAAGAAAATAATCAACAGCCTCCTAGCAGTACGAAGCAAGTTTCTGAAACTGCTGTATTCACTGAGTTTAGTGAAGTCTATGAAGTAAGTGCCACAGATGGACCGTAATATCGATAGAAGGAGATTTTTAAAATACTACTGATTGGCATGATACTGAAAATAACTTCATTTTGCTGAGCAACGTTCAACAGCAAATATTTCAAGATGAAGTCCTCTGTAAAGACACACATGAGCACCTTGTAGAAGCAGATAAAGTAACAGAAAATACTAATCCAGATACTTATTTAAAGCAATAAAGGATTATTGAAAATAGGCAATTTGCACCTCAACCCCGGTTCAAGCATCACCTCTGAGTATTCCAATCAAAACGACGACGACTTTATCCTCGAAGAAGATCCCGATTTTTCAGATAAAACTGCTAATAATGAAGAGAAAACACATAGTGCGAGTAGCTCAGATGAAGATAAACTAAATGAAGAAATTAGAGTAAGACGCAGAAAGAGGAAGGCAGATGTGGAAAACTGGAACAGGCAGGCAACAAAATCTAGAAGAATGCATGGAGTGGAATACGCTGGTTTTCAAAGAAATAAGGATCGCAAAGTATCCTACGGATTAAAGCAACCAAAGAGAAAGATAAGAGACAGGTGTGTATCTTTAGCATGTACGAAGTTTACAAAGCATTTTTGTGGGTCCTTCTCGGAGAAAGAGAGGAATCTTATATTCCGAACTTTTTGGGGCAAAATGGACTGGCAAGAAAAAAAGGATTACATACCAGGTAACATGGAATACACAAAAACAAAAGGTCATCAAAGGGTGAAGAACCATCAAGAAGAAGTGGAACCTATTACTATTATTTAAGGAACAAAACTAATAAAAAAGAGAGTCTGCAAGAAAATGTTCTTAAATACGTTCGATTTAAAAGAAGACATGGTTTATGATTGGTTCAAAAAGACAGAGCTTGGGCTTATTTCTATAAGAGAAGAAAACTCAAACACAAGTGCGGATTAAAGAAGATCAAATAATTTTAATAAAGGAAAAAGAAATTGTCTGGTTAATTGGTTTAACATGCTACCTAAGATGGCCTCTTATTATTGTCGCAAGGACACAAATAAAAAATATCTAGGGGCATTTTTCAGACCAAAGCTCAATTTTATAGAGAGTATTTAGCACTGTGATAATAACAGCGTGAAAAAATTATCGTACCGTAAGGAGACCTAACTATGACCCGGGATGTAACATTGACTACAATTTCAAAAAACTATATTCACCGAATTTAGGACGTAATACCAACTGCAACCGGCGCCATGGTGGTAAGTAGGCCAGTGTATCATAGATGGCACTACAAGGATTCCCGTTCGTGCGTTAAAGTACAGTCCCAATAGAAACTTTGACCGCTCTGCAGGAAAATACCGCGAATTTATAGCTTGTAAACTTCTTATCAGTGCTCAAAAACTAGCTTGTTTTATTCAACAATATTACGCAGGTAAGTGATTTATACTTTTGTAAAGTGATTTTGATAACTTTAAACCAAATCTGCCTAGGTTTGTGCTGATATCTTTGACCGGCGGTCAAAGTTAGAGTTACTGGTCAAAGTTAAGTTTTTTTAAAGAAAAACAGACTTACCTATACCTATTAATTTGTTTCAGAAATGCTGAAAAGAAAATACACTCGCTTCGAAACAGGGAAAAACATAGTTAATCTTGAAAGGATTTTGGAAATAGTAGGTTCGGGGCAAATGTCTAAAAACCAGGCCGTAAAAACATTTAATACAGCCAAAGGTACATTAATTAACAAGTCTAAAAAACTACACTTAGGGAAAGTTGGTCGTTCCTTTGTGTTAACGCCCACTGAAGAAGAAGCTATAGTATTACACGCTGTAAAAGTTAGCGAATGGGGGTTCACGTTTAGCTGAACAGATTTACAACATTTAGTTAACGATCTTCTAAATAAAAAGGGAGTGACGGGTCCTCAATTCAAGGAAGGAAATATGCCGACTCTAAAGTGGACGACAAAGTTTATAAAGCTGCATCCGGCACTTAGTCATAGAATGAGTCAGAATCTAAAAGTTTCGAAAGCGGAAATATCGCCAGACACTTTAATGACCTATTTTGATGCATTAAAAGATACGTTACTAAGTAATGGAGTCTTTATTGAGCCCGGTTGCATTTATAATTACGATGAGACCAACTTGGCTGATGATCCAGAAAGAAAAAATACATATTCAAAAAGGGTATGAAATACCCAGACAGGGTACGCGATTCCACAAAGGCCAGCGTATCTGTTATGCTTTGTGAATCCACAAGTGGTGTAATGTTGCCACCATAAGTTGTGTACAAATCGGAACACATATGGTCCACATGGACAGAAGTAGAGTCCATCAACACACGATACAACAGAAGCAAAAGCGGATGGTTCGACTCTGTAATTTTCACCGACTAGTTCTGCAACCTATTTGTGCCATTCGTTAAAAAACATCACAAAGATGGAAAAATCGTCGTTCTAGGAGATAATCTGGCCAGTCACTTTGCATCGGATGTTTTAAAAACTGCACAGAAAAATAATATTACTTTTGCATGTTTTCCTAAAAACTCGACACACTTGTGACAGCCACTCGAAGTCGCCTTTTATGCGCCGCTAAAAAGAAGTGGCGTGACATACTAGATTGCTGGAAAAGTAGTCAAAAAAGGAAATCTTAAATAATTCAGAAGGACCAGTTTCCTCGCTTGTTGAACAACCTTTGTAATAGCATTTCCCCGAAAAATTATTCTGCAAATTTAATCTCTGGATTTAAAAAATGTGGAAATGTTCCTTTTAATCCACAGGAACTAACAAATAGGCTCCCTCAAAGTAAGACTGAGGGTGCGGAATTGGTTCAACTGAGTTAGTTTCTAAAGTTGTAGTAGAACTACTGCGAAATATGAGATATGGTAATCAAGAAGTTTAAAAAAAGAAAAGAAAATCAAAAATTAGCGTCTCACCAGGCCAGGAAATCCAGTTAGAAGACGTAGTTTTCCATGACGATAACAGTAACCCAACTCCAGGTCCAAGCAAACCGAAAAAGGTTCTGAAAAAGAAGGAAATCGAAAAGAAAAAGCAAAGAGTGAGAAGTGATAGTGAAAGTTCTAACAGTATTATTAATGAGAGCAATATTGTATAAGCCGAGAGCTCGGATGATAGCTGTTTCGAAATCTGGGCAGCTAAAGAAAGAGAAAAGGCTTTAAGTAAAACTGGTCAAGACCAACTCAGCAACGAAGATTCAACAGACGAAAATACGAAATTAACACATTTGCGCGAAAAATATGTATTGGCAGTTCACTTAGAAGAGTTTGCTCTAGATGATTATGTAGTAGTGTCCTTAAAAACTATACATAACCAAGCAAAATATTATGTTGGTCAAATAATTTCCGTGGGACACGAATTCGAAATAAGATTCATGCGGAATAATAATTCGACATTTTTTGGCCTATAGCAAATGATATATCAGTAGTGTCTAAAGACGCCATTATTTGTAAATGAATAAACCCAGTAATACCAAACGCGGGTTTATTTTTATTTATTTTTTTTTATTAAATTTTTATTTTTCATTTAGAGTGCCATGATCATTTTAAGATTACTCACTTTACTTACTTTCAGAAATATACGAAATGGATTATTTTTTAAATATTATGGCTCTTAACATCATTTTTTTAGTTTTTACCCTAGCTCAAAAACCAAAATAGGCCCATATTACTTTTAAATATTTCCAAATCGGCGATTTCGCTATAGACGATTCCCGACGTTAATTTTTAAATCACGCAAAGAGCTGTTTTTTCTTTGTTATAAGTGCAAAGAAGAAAATCGAAATAATATTTAATTTATTTTTATTTGACTTTATTACATATTTACTTTTTTTGCACGTTTGGAAATATAAAAATTCAAAAAATTGGTACAAATTGTAAAATCACACCTGAAACACTGGCGCAAAACAGGTGTTGCCAAGATTTGAATTTTCGACAAATATTGAAGTATTTGAAAAAAAAATAATATAAGCAACAACAAAAGTAACCAGTAAGTAACAAATACAATTTGGTCCCTCATTTTATTTCCATATAAATAAAATTGATGTTTATTTTTACCTAAATTAGACTGGTGGTACCCGCGATAATTTGATGTTGCACCCGCGATTAACTTAAAAATGCATAATTCATTATTTATTTTTGTTTTGTTTATAGTTTATATTTTATGTATTTTGTTACCTAAATACCTTACAAAAATTTTAGGCATAACATTATTAATGTATCAGAATTATTAGATTGATGCGTGTTTTTTAAGATCTGCGAAGGTAAGGCCAAATTTGTTGCACCCGCGATGGGAATTTAAACCTTTCTCTTGGCTTTTAAAATATTCTTTTAAATTAAAATAAGGCTAATATAACGTAAAATATTAAAATGTAAAAGTTTAAAAACCTATTTTATCGAAAATATTTTTAATTTAATTAGAAGAAACTAATACATGCGTCCAAATGTTGCACCCGCGATAATGGAATGACCCAAATGCAGTATTTTAAAGCAAGTCCAACTATGTAAAACACTACGACACTTAACTTCATTTTCTTTTAAAAAACAACATTTAATATGTAAGTAAACGATCTTTTTAATACTGAATGGCGTACGTCGAAATTCATCGTAGCTGCTATAAAAACAGAAACTAATAGAATATGTTGTAAAAAACAATTTCTTGTGTTCCGTTAAAAGTTAAAATATAAAAACATTAGTTTTTATATATCTGCTACAATTTTAAAATAATTTTTAAGTTAAATTTGGTATTAGGATAATTTTTTATTGGTAATACCAAATTTAACTTAAAATTATTTTAACATTGTAGGAGATACATAAACACAAACTAATGTTTTTATTTTTAAACTTATAACGCAACACAAGATATATTGATGTAAACAGGACTGCCTATAACGGCGTTACGACTTAGAGTTATGTTTTTTTTTAACTAGAACATCCTGTTTTTTAAAATTTAGTTTAATTCCTCTTTAAATTCTTACACATTTTTGTTTTTGGTTTTATGGGGTTAAATCTTTAAATTTAGAAAATATTGTAGTTTATTTTCAAAAACTAGAAAATTCGGGACATTTTTTATAACACTACCATTTTCCCAATTTCGATTTTTTTTTTTTTTTTTGAAGTTGCCTTGGTAGGAAATTACCAAAAAGATTATATTTGTAGATTTTAATAATAAAATGTATTTTCATGGTGCAGGGTGTCAAGAAAACAGTGTTTGTAAACTTAAAAAATTAAAACCTTCAAAACTTCCTTACTTTTGATAAAACACCCTGTATTTTCTTTTATCGTTAGTTTAGGTCTTTTAGTATCGATACATTTCCTTAAGGTTTTCCTATACCTAAGTCAAGTAATTTGTACAATAATTTTAGTTTTTTTTTAAGAAAATAATAGTTTTAAATGGGACAGCCTGTATTTTCTTTGATCATTACTTCGGGCCTTTTAATATTTATGCATTATCTGAAAGTTGCCCTATACCTAAGTTAAGTAGTTTCTGCAATATTTTTAATTTGCTTTGCTTTTTTAAATTTTAGTGTCGGTTTAAGATGATTTTTACGGATACCATAATTTACCTTTAAAACTAATATTAAAAAAAAGAAAATCAAAAATATTGCAAAAATTACTTAACTATATGTAACCTAGGTATAGAGAAAATCATACAAAAATCTATAAATATTAAAAGGCCCAAAGCAATAATCAAAGAAAATACAGGGTGTCCTATTTAAAACTAATATTTTCTTGAAAAAAAAAATAAAAATTTTGCAAAAACTACTTGACTTAGGTATAGGGCAACCTTAGGAAAATGTATGGGTATGATAAAATGTATACCAATGCTAAAAGAAAATACAGGGTGTTTTATTAAAAATAAAAAGTTTCATAGGCTTTAATTTTTCTTCAGTTCTGTTTTCTCAACACCCTATACAATCAAAATTTATTTTATTAATAAAATGTACAAATATAATCTAAAAGATAATTGTCTGCCTCGGCAACTTAAAAAAATTGAGATTGGAAGATTGTTAGCAATATGATAAATGTACTAAACTTTCCATTTTTAAAAAAACTACAATATTTTGTAAATTTAACGATTGAATCCCATATAACCTATAACAAAAAAATATTAAAATTTAAAAAACATAACTTTATACCGTCACGCTTTTGTGAGCAACCCTATATACATCAAAATATTTTTAAAATTTAAAGTTTATTCCTGGCTATATAACCACGAAAAAAAAAAATTAAAGAAGTTTTATTAATTACAAGTAAATGAGCTTTTTTAGACTTCTGACTCACCCTGTATATTTAGTATAGTGTACTGTTCCATGATGCAGCATCTGACTTCTCTTGATCGGTTTAAAGTAATAAAAAATAATAACAAAGTGGTAGCTTAGTTGTGGCTACTCAACGTTTATTTACTCGAAAATTGGTTCGCCATCACCCCTACTCTGCGCAGGTTATACGCCGCACTGTGAAAAAGTTTGAGCGTAAAGTTAACTTGTATTTAAACTTTTTCACAGTGCGGCGTATAACCTGCGTAGAGTACCGATGATGGCGACACAATTCTCAAGTGAAAAACGTTGGGTAGTCACAACTAAGCCACCCTTTGGTAATATTTTTTATTACTTTATTACAAGCGATCGATAAAAGTCAGACGCTGCATCATGAAACTGCACACAATACTAAATATAGTAACACCTAGAAATTTAAGAAATATGAATTAGGAACCAAAAAATCTCCATTTAAAAAACTATTACTCTTATTGAAAGGCCCTTTATAAGTTTTTGTTTTCATGGCAACTACGATGAATTGCTACGTACACCATTTAGTATTAAAAAGATCATTTTCCTACGACCACTTGTGAAAATAGCAAATAGCACACTGATTTCATGCATAGAAAATGCGTTATATCACACTAGTGTTGCAAAGTACTTTACAGCACTAGTGTTGCAAAGTACTTTACAACACTGGTGTGATACATATTATGATGTCATTCTAAAAACTGCTATTGGTTTTGCAAGTGACATATTTATTGTAGTGACAGTAAAAAAAACTTTTATTTACCTTAAACGGTAGAACCCAAATTAGCGAAAATCATCTTATTTTATATTTATTAAAATTTACGAAAAAATAAAAACATAAACAAAAATAGACATAACCACAAAAAAACTTTCACTGACTGGCACAGTGTTGTCAGGTAAGTAGATCAAATTTAAAATCTCCCTTCTACTAGAGGCAGCCTTGCCGCTTGACCGTTCGACCTAAAGCGCCAGAGAAAAAAAGCCTATAGATCAAATTCCTTCCTCTCTTTCTTCGTGTACTCAAACAACTAGTTAAATCTTTTTTTAATCCCTAATTAAACCTAAGGCTAATACACACTTTATGAATCCACTTTCTTTTATCCATTCATAAATAGAATCAGACCCTTCCGACGCGACGTTGCCAAATGCTTTCCATATTTTGCATGGTAACTGACGTTTGGTAGTCGTTTTTCCTTATTTTAAGGGCTTTAGGTTATGCATTTACAATTTTCATATTTTTATATATTTTCTTAAAAACATGAGGAAAAACTGTTATTTTTACTTAATTTTACATGTGATGTTCAGTTTCATTAACTCGTTTTACCAATATTACCCCATCCAGCACCCCTTTTCATTCCCCGGTCCCGTAAGTTTATTTACTGATATTTTTTAAAAAACGGAATATTTTGGATATGCACCACTTACGTTTTATTTAGAAGAGTGTCTAAAATATGTAAGAATCGATAATTTTTAAAAAACCCTTATAATAGCAGAAAACCGTATTAAACTATTAGCATTATTACCTAACAAAACCATACAATTTTTATTAAGTGAGGGCCTTTTTAAATTCCAAAATGATAAAAGTTATATAATGCTTCTAGGTAGGTGATTTTCGATGTAAAAATATTGTCAAAACAGTATAATATAGCAGTGAGGAAAAGTATATATCACACTAGTGTTGCAAAGTAAATATCACCCTAGTGTTGCAAAGTTCTCAATTGTTTTTTATTTTTTCTGAACAGACAAACTTTAATTTATTTTTTTTTTGGTGAATAATTTGTGGTCGTAGGAAAAATAGTGTACAGTACTCGTGTGAAAATGACTTTCTTACACTCGTATATTCCCACTCGTGTGAAATTAGTCATTTTCCACACTTGTAATGTAATATACTATTACTTACATAATAAATTTTGTTTTTTTTTAATGAAGTAAAGTGCCGTAGTGTTTTACATCGTTGGATTTGCTTTAAAATACTGCATTTAGAAATATTTTGAAAGTAATTTGGTCCTTTTTTGGTTTTTGAGCTAGGGTAAAAAACTAAAAAAAAATAAAGGTTAGAGTTCTCTAGTAACAAAGTTAAAAAAAATCGATTTTGTATTTTTTTGAATGTAAGTAAAGTATTAGGAGTGATTTTAGAATAATTATGGTCTCTAGATAAAAAATAAAAATTTAATTTAAAAATAAACTTTGACCAAAATTTGTTTTAAAAATATTGTATTCCCACTAAGAAAGATCTAAAGAATTTCAAAAACAAAAAAGTACAGAGTGTCCCGTCGTAAAAGCAAACGCGTAGCTACTGCCGTATCAATGATACGGGGCCCCCAAATGTGTGTAACCAAAAAGCAGTGGTAGAAAACTGAAAAATTGTCGGTTAAATTGGGAAAGTGGGGTTCTTTTTTTTTTAATAGGGACGAAAAAAGCAATGCTTTTGGAAAGTGATTCCCTTTTTTGGTCTTCAAATTTTTTGGGGCAACCTAACTCATTGATTATATAGCAGGCTTTATAAGTAAAAAGGTAATTAAGTCAGTAAACTCCTATATATGTGGTAATGCTTTTTATAAACCGTCGACAGATGTGGTGAAAATTTGTTCTATAGCGGAGGGCATAATTAGTTTAAAAACCAATTTTTTTATATAATATATTTTAACTACTTAACTTCGCACCATATGGAAAACTTTTTTATTATTAATTTCACGAAAAAAAGGTATTTTTTGTAAAAAGTCTGCATGGTCTAAAACCCAAAATGAAATCATCAGATATTAATTTTTGCAGTGGTATGTATGTGACCTAAAGGGTGGAGAATCCATCAGCTCGTAAAGGAAACAAATAGACTCTCCATGTACTTCGACCAGACCGAAAGGTATGTTGATCTTTTGTACCCCTTATCTGCCAAGTTATTTTAACAGGATAGGTAGATAAATGCTGCATTAGGTAGGCTTTGACACTACTGCCTGTGCTATGCAGGCATTAGCTCTAAACAGTAAGCAGGAACACAGCAATTTTATCTAGGCCTTTTGTCCAATGCATCAAGCTATTTATAACACTTGCTACACGGACAGTGGTATACGAGATAATGTAAAAAAATGAATTTTGCTTGAGAGGGTAGTACCTTTATTTTTCATAATATCAAAAATTGTTATAAAGGAAAGATGTTTAGAAATAAAAATACCCTTTAAATATGCAAAGTCGTTTATTTTGAAAAAAAACTTTTTTTTAGTTTTTTATGTTAACGGTGAAAAGTTTGCACATTATAATAGGGGAGCCTACGATGCGATGAGGATTTACTCGAGCGACATAGATACCTATTGGCTTGCAAAGCTTATATGATAAGAAGAAAAAAATGTTATATATTAAATACATTTTTATCGGTGGGGTAAGTGGCTTTAGACTTTTAAATGTGTCAAAATATACTATTATTATTTCGGCTTGTGAAAATTGGTAGGGTCATATCGGATTATATATTTTTCGTTATCCCTAAATAATTTTCTTAAACTGACGTTTTCTTTTTGTATCCCTCTGCGTTTACGTCACTTTCAAATTGTTAGATTAGTGAAATATACACTGTTTAGCATGTTATTAACTTACCCCATCTTGTTGAACGCGCTCGGTAATTTTTAATGGATATATTTTTTGTTTTTTATAATAATCGGCCCTGTATACGGAGCTCATATTTGGTGGAGGTACTTAACCGGTTATAAAAATCCTAAATTTAAAATTATGTTAGCTTTGTACAAAGCTTAAGATCATCTTATATAATAGCCCTCTATCCCAATGCAACCAGGATGATGCAGCCTGCAGATGTTGCCGCTTTTAAGCCATTAAAAATGGAATGGAAAAAAGCAGCTCTAGAGTTTAGAAGAATAAACCCTCATTAAGTACTTACTAAAGTAAACTTTGCCCCTGATACTATTAAAAATGGATTTGAAGCAAGTAGATTTTATGCGTGGATGACGATATAGAACTTATCTTTAAAGAAGGCTTTAGTGCTTTAATAGACGCAGAAGAAACAAGAGATGATAGTAGAAATAATGACCACAATATATCCGTGCAAGAAAATTTAGAGGAATTATGTAAAACAAAATTACAAGGTTTATCTGTAAAATGTCAATCAGATATAGAAGAAAAAATACACAATATTTAAAAGAAACAACAGAAATGCAGATCAAAATAAAAGACTATCGTTAAAATAAAGAAAACTTGCCTGCACATAATCTGGATAATCTAAAAATTATAAATAAAAAGAACACTGAACATAATAGCATAATACGCACCTTTATTACTTGGTCGAGATTACCAGAAATAAACGGATAAAAAGTTTGTCAAAGAATTTCCTTTGTATTAACTAGTTTAAACTGGATAAATATTTAGTTGCAAAAATTGAAAATAAAAAAGAATAAAAAAACTCGTAGGATCTAAAGTACTTTAAAAAGTCTTTAGTAAGTCAGAAAAGGAAAAAATAGAAAATTACCTAGGAAAACTGACGAATACGAAAGCAAAAATACAAGAATTAAATTAAATACAGAGTAATCAGAACAATTAGAGAAATCTTTACCTTGTGAAGATAGTGCAAGTGTGTCACAAGTCCCAAGAAAAAACACATCGACCAGTGATGAAAAATCCCATTTTAAAGAGTTTCCAAATAACATGATGGCTGTGGGAAAAATCTGCTATATATTTATTTACAATATACCCAACATAATAAAAGGTATACGATGCTATAACTGCACTAAAACATATCATAACAAGTGTGTAATAACACTGAATCCAAACATTGATAAATATAAAATGTTTTATTGCAAATCCTATACAACCAAAGAGGCTAAATAGTGCCAAGTATTTTGTGTTTTTAATTTTAATTTACTTTACTGCGTTTAGTGTTTTCACAAAAAAAAAAAATATTTAGCCTCTAGTAAAAACGTCTTTTGTTGTTTACATTAATAGTAATTTTATGTGTTTCAAAGTAGCATGCCAATCACTGGCCAACAAGTAATATAGGGTGGCCAATCACTGAATTTTTGTCCATAGGTAGATTTATTTATTAAATTAAAAAAAAACCTAAATTAAATAATAAAAATAATGTTTTTCTTATTAGAATAATATTTCAATACCACAACATATTAATACTGGGTTATTAAATACATTTTTAGGCTTAATTTATCTGCATAAAAGTTGTAAGCTCTTAACTAGTAATCACTGTATAGTTTACCCTAATCAAATATAATATCTTTTACCTGCAGAGTTTACTTTTTTTTATTTAAAATTGATTTATTTAAAATTGAATTGAAACATTCTAGCTCTAAAATGGAGAAAAAGTGTCAGTTGTAACGTTGCTGAAGGCAATTGTTTCCATACCTGAAACCTTAGTTTTTATATCTCTTAATGGATGTTTTTTCTAGTGGATTACATACGTTAACGTATACTTTATTTTTTATAAAAATGTATATTCTATTTAAGAATATTTATATGTGAACAATATTAACTGCTTTATATGTCAATATTACAATGTGAGGTTAGGTATTTAGCGTATTTCAGTTATGCTTTTAAACCGCCCAAAACGAAACCAACCTTACAGTGACGAAACCACTTTGGTTATTTTGTAAAAAGTGAAAAAGAATTTATAAACTACGAGGAGGATTTTCATCCTAACTCACCTTAGTTAGGGATCCCTAGACCATTTTTCCAAGTCATTACTAACAAGCTAACTTTTTGTAAGTAGCTTCATTTTGACGAGACGCCAAAATTTTTCTTACAACAATTTTCGTTAGGGGTAGCTAACAGGGATAGTAAAAATTAAATGTTTTGATTTGACAGATATCAAAAATGTATTACAAACAAGCATTTTTTTTGTTAATTTTCAAGATAATTATCTAAATATCCTACAAAATGTACGGTTTCATTTTAGAGTCCCCTACCACCAACATGTATGGTTAACGAGAAATAACGTAGAAAATAACTACTTACCAGCTGATTTTTTCTGTTGATTAAATAATATTTATATAATTTACCGCCCACATTGTCGTACAAATTGCGAGGTGCGTCATCCTGATTTTTTATTATTTATCAAATCAACATATTTAATCTCTGCTACCCGGCTACAACTGTATGCTAACACCAACAAAAATTGTTGTAAAGTTGTTCGCCTCGTCATAATAAAGCTACTCATGAAAAATTAGCTTGTTAGTAATGACTTAGTTTTAGTAGTAAGTTGTAGATGTCCCAAATATATTTTGTTTGTTGTTTTTTAAATGTGACTTTAATAGTCTATTGATTTTACCAATACCAACTAATTTTAATTTGTTTTTTTTTCTACACGATTTCATTCCTAATCTGCTTTTTTCTTGTCTTTAAAATAATAGCTTTAAGTTTTTTTTCTAAGGTTCTAGATAATTGTATGTTGGTTATAATATCTTTATAATTTCATTTAACGTCAAATATTTTGTATTGTTTTTTTTTAGATTTATTGTGAAACTTGACTTGTGAAAATACTTTATGTATGTACAATCATCAATAAATATTATTATTATTATTATTATTATTAGAAAAATGGTCCAGGGATAGTAGGTGAAAAATTGTAATAGCTAATAATGGACGTTATTAATAATGGTACGTAGTGTAATTTAATCAAAATATTTTATAAGTTCCGTTTGTTTTTCTTAAATTATCTTGCCCAAAAATAGAAAGATATACAAAAATGTAAATAAAAAAGATTGTTTAAGCTTTGCAAAAAAGTTATCATATGTTATTCAAGATTTTTGGCTCATAAGTACTCGACCTATTACACTTCCTATCCTGGCATATTTTATCTGCAATGGCCTGCAACGGACTAAGATATATTTTTTTAGCTGTCTCTTACGAGATATCAAGGATCCCTTTATTTAAAGAATGGTGTGTGTTTGGTTTCCACTCCTTGTATAGTATTATTATTAGTATTAATTATAATTTACTTCTTTCTATTTTTTTATTTTTATTATTTCATTAAATTTACTGCTTCTTTAAACTAGCTGAATTTCGATCTGCCTGGTATAGTCATTTAAAGGCGGGAACAGACTAAGCAAACATTGTTGAGCAACAGTTGATCAACTTGTGAGTTCGCTCAATTTATACGTGTTGCTCAACAGTTGCGCAAGTGTTGACAAACTGTTGCATGATGTTCGCTCCCGAGGCGGTACATCAAAGGAAATGTTGACCAACAGTGCGTCAACAGTTTCTCCGGTGTATACGTGTGCAGACTTGTCAATATGCATTTAGTTTAATTTAGGCATTCGAGAGCGGTACATCGGCAGAGTTACTTTCATTTTATTTGAAAATGTCGCACGATTGGTTAAAAGACCAAGTTCTACATTTGATAGAGCTTATAAGGGAACATTCAAATATATGGAATCCCGAAAATGAAGCTTATAAAAACAAAAATAAACGAACTGACGCATTTAATATTATAGCTACCGTTCTAGAACTATCCCGAGAAGAAATTGAGAGGAAATGGAAAGTTCTGCAAACCCAGTTTAGGCGGGAATGTGCAAAAAGTGTCACACAATCTGGCCAAGGAACAAATGAATTATACGTGTGTTTATGTTTTTAAAAGAAAAGAATACACCAAAGCATACAAGAGATACTCAAGAACAAGTAAGTATAATTTGCGCCATCCATAATTCATTTGTCGGCATATCTTTTGAAGAAAGACTAGGCAGGAGCGGACTCAAAATGTTTTTAATTTTTCTTTAAATAAATTAGTTTGTTTATTTTGCCATTTTTATTTTATTTTGTGAGGTAGTTAAAATATTGGAGAACAAAGTTAAACCAACCACCTTTTTATTCAGCAATTTTTCCCAAATGTTCAAGAATGAGATGACAGAGACATATATAATTTGAAAATTACAAAACAAAATATAGTATATAGTAAATAAAGATTTAAAATAATATTAAAACCACGATTTAAATTAATTTGAAAAACTTACCGACTAATTATTTGGGTCACTAACAATCTAGTTCTTCTAAAGATTCATCAAGTTCGTTGTCGGAATCGTTTTCTAAATTAATTATAAACTGATCCCCCATTTAACACAATTTGGCTTAATTGTCGATATTCGTTCTCGCACTTAATGGTTTTTTAATAGAGTTTTCCCAGTTAAATTTTGAAATGTTAGACACTTCTTGTTTAATTAGCTCAACAACTGTTTTGTCAAATTTTGGAAAAGAATTTGCGCGACGAATTCTTTTTTAATTGGCCCCATATTAGTTCTATTGGGTTGAAAATGCAAAAGTAAGGAGGTAATCTTAAAACCGTATGCCCATTTTCTTCAGCTATTTGGTCAACAAAAAATGTCTTGTTCCATTTCTTAACTTTAAGAACTTCCAATAACTCTTTTTTTGTATAATGTTCTTCAAAATATAAATCATTTTTAATTAAAAATGATTGAATTTCCTGTTTAGTAGAAGAATTATTTGGAATCTTATAAAGTTGCCTGGAATGATATGCGGCGTTATCCATAACGATCACGCTATTTGGTTTTAAATTTGGAAGTAGCGTATATTGGAACCATTCTTCAAAAATATCCGACTGCATATTTTTGTGGTAGTCGACATTACAATCTTCAATTTTTTTTCCACATAATTTCAATGCATTTTCAACCCATCCGTCACTTGAACCACAATGAAGAATTACTATACGTGACCCTCTGTTAGGTGGTACCCCTTTTAAATGGCAACGGCTAGAGCTGTCTGTCCATCCTTTTTTGGCAGTATCATGTGTATCATACCACGTTTCGTCCAAATAGTATATGGGTCGGTTTTGGCATCTGTATTCTTTAATTTTTTCTAAATACTCGATTCGCCATTGAACTATTCTTCTGCTCTCCATGACAGATGCTCTTTTGTCTACAACCTTAAATTTAAAACCAATTTTCTTTAGCCATCGACGTAAAGTCGTTTGGGGACAAGGCTTTTCCATCTGAACAAGGCTTTTATAAATTATTTCAATTGTTGGTAAAGTGTTTTGTTTATATTTCTCGTAAACTATATTTCTTAATAGCTTAGCAGTAGCAGCATCAAGACTTTTTAATTTACCTGCGTCAGTCCTTTGTTTTCTTTTTTGTATTCCACATCTAATAATTTGGCACATTGTTGAATATGGAACTTCAGTTAACGAGGCGGCCTTTTTAATTAAACTTCCCTTGTTTTTATAGCTAGGATCTTTTTTTAAATTATTGTACACATTAAGACAAATTTTCTTTGCTTGTTCATTAAGAAAAAAATGTTTTTTCCTTAAAGGTACCGATTCGCAAGATTCTTTACCGGAGAGTGTACTGATATCACTCTGAGAATCAATATCATTGTTTTGAATCTCTTCAGTCTGGGGCTCCCATGGTCTCCACAATGGATAATTTTGATTTTCCCAAGGGCGAAACATATTGCTTTAATAATAAATACAATGTTTTAAAAGTCACAGTTCACTTAGCCACAATGTACAACTGTTAAGTGTAAATAGAAATAAAAAAATAAATTTACAAAAGAGTTCAACAAATTAACACAATTAAACAAAACAACTAATTAAATATTTAAAAAATCTATGACTTGAACGACTACATTAAACACTGATTTACGCACAATCGAGATTTGCGTCTGCACAAACGCGAGTCCGACTCAGTAATTCAGAAGGAACGCCCGTGGCAAAAAAACATTTTCGATACTTTACCTAGCCTAAAGCTCTGACCGTCTCCCATCTCTTTTTTAACAGAGCTAGTAAATAAAGACAGATACTGACCGCGTACTCTTGCCGCCACAAACGAATCCCTTAACGACAGGTGCCTACTGTGCTATCGCGTGTTAGCCTATATTAGTCCGGGTAAATATGTTTAAAATATAATATTGACAATTATTGACTGTTGCCTAATATCATGTTTTTCAGTTCTTTTGGTAAAGCAGGCAGTTTCTTCGTAAAAATAATTTATAGTTAAGTAGATTTTTAATCATTTCTTAAAGTATTTATAGCAAAACAACGTAGTTTAATTATTTGCATAATAAAACCCAATACATCTGGACTAATCTGCGGCTCTTTTGAAGAATGTAAACAAATGAAATATTAGTGGTGTTTTCTTTAAACTTTTTTATTTATACATATTATTTTATTCCATTCTATCTTGCCAAGGCACTCTTCCGTGGCCTGAAAAATAATGTGCAAATTGTTCTCGAACTTCCTGTGCTACTCTGGTTGATTTTCTACCAATTCTATTTAAATTCATAAATGTAGATGAAGGTTCTGGTTCGTTTCGCCAAGATCCATGAACCAAAATGCCCGTTGAAACATCTTCACTGTCATAGGTTCCAGGTTGTTTTATTATTTTGTAAAAAATTATGTAAGTAGCAACATGTAAGAACAATTGTTTCAGCAGTAGTAGGTTGCAAAAGCAAGGGCTTTCGCAAAACTCAAAACACAGCCGACATAACGCCAAAAGTATTTTCCACTACTCGTCTTGCTCGCGATAATCTGTAATTAAATGAGCGTTGGAACGTCCCCTTCACATGTTCGCCGGGATATGGTTTCATCAGGTTCTTCTGTAGAGGAAACGCATCGTCGCAAACAAATACAAAAGGTGCTGTTCCGTCCTGCTGTCCTGGCAGGAGTTTTTCAGGTGGTAAATTTAAAGTCCCATCATTTAGTTTTCTTGCGAAAAGTGTATTTTTATAAACACCACCATCTGAAATTCGTCCTTGACATCCCACGTTTGCATATAAAAATCGATACTTTGCATCTACTACTGCCATAAGGACAATACTGAAAGTGCCCTTGTAATTATAATATTCGCTTCCACTTCGAAAGGGGCATTGTAGTACAACATGTTTACCGTCAATGGCTCCTAAGCATTGAGGAAAATTCCATAAGTTTTCATAGTCATCGGAAATTTTGAGCCATTCTTCAGGTGAATCTGGTAACTGAAAAAAACACATTATTTAAAAAAAAGATATATCCAACTAAGGCCACAATTGTTCATTATGTGCTCTATGACCTCCCAACATCTATATCTGTACTCTGCATATCATTATTATACCCATACTATAGGCATGTATACTTTGTTTCAGGAGAATTTCAGAGAAAACACGCAATACGAGGATTCATCAGATACCATCCTTACTGAAGGTTCCTCAAGAATTCTTCAATTACAGCAAGCAGAAACACCCCATGATATAGTGAAGCAGTTGGCAACAATAAGAAAGGAAAGTTCTGGAAAGCAGTTAAACCCATCGGATCCTCATGATATTGGAATAGAATCTGAACCGTCACAACGAGACACCGTAAGGCAGTTAGTCCCAGCAGGAAAAAAAACCTTGGGAAAGCGTCCAAATATGTCTGATCCTTAAATGGATGAAGCTTTTAAAACAATAAAAACACTTACGGAAAATCGAAAAGTAAGGGATAGCTTTGAAGTATATGGGGAATACGTGGCAAATAAATTAAGAACGTATGATGCATTTGTTCGAGCTGATGTAGAACATAAAATTAATTGCGTTCTCCATGATGCTGATATGCGAATACTTTATAATTCACATGGGCAGTTTACTCCAAGAACAACGAATTTGCCACTACCAACTGTATCACCTGTCTCAAGTTCGCTCTCTTACGCACCAGCTCCATCTCCTTATTATACGAGTACATCAACAAGCATTCAACATCCTTCTGATCAAGATAGTCCAAATGAACATAGCTTTATTGACGCCCTAATTGGATCCCAAGCGGATAACTGTACAGACATTTCATAAAAAACTATGTTACGTTCTTATAATATTATGTGTTTATTTGATTAAACTAGGAAAAAAGAATTTGATTTCTTTTCTTACCTGAATATGATCTGCCAATGCTTCTATAAGGGCTTCGCAAGTTTCAGGAACTATAGTACCAATAAGCTGTTTAGGAATTTGAAATAGATACATTAGACTGACATACGAATCTCCAGTGGCTAAAAATCTTAAAGTTATCATCAATCTTGTTTTCACGCATATGGCTTCCCGAAAGTTTGTATTTTTTTGGCAATTTTAGGTCCAATCATAACGATGAGACTTTCAAATGCGGTTGCATTAACACGAGTGAAGTTTTTGAACAGCATTTGGTCTTCCATTCTTCCTGGTAAAAGTTCCGTTTTCTGTTTGCGAATATACTTTTTGCCACCACCGACGCTTTCTGCACTTACGCGATTTTTTAATTTTCACTAATAAAAAAGTGCACCATGCGAGTAAAGCATCGTCTTCGTCGCACATTTTGGCTCGACTAAACGAACTTTTCAGCAACAAGGTTCACCGATATTTTCCAACAATCATCGACGTTTGTTTGCCAACAGTTCATCAACTCTTGCTCAACAGTTGTTCAACTGTTGCTCAACAATGTTTGCTTAGTCTGTTCCCACCTTAATACTTAAACATTTGTTCTACGTCTTGGCAACCCACAATACTTTTCCTACCTGTCCTTTTAATCCGTTTTATTTCATACCATAATTTGCGATCCTTAACCAAAAGGTAGCAAACAAATAAAACTGCAGCTGATGGTTTTTGTGGAACCGAGGAATTTACACATTCCGAATCGAACCGGAGAAGATTCTATGTGCTATACTATGGCCGATCGAGTTATTTTATAAAAACTTAATTAAGTAAATTTGCTGTGCTGTGATTACTTAAGCTACTCCTACAACCCTTTCCAATAATTGGAATTTGTGGTAAGTACCAAGACAATCTTAATAAAATTAAAACACATAAGAAATTTTTTATTTTTTTATTAATAACATCCAGACTGGGTAATCTTTCTTGGAAAGACAAGTACGCAAGGTATCAGCGCTCCCAAAAAAAAGAATTTACAGTCCACTTAAAACCAAAAATCAATTAGTGTGCTTGCGAAAAACATGAAAGGATAGAAAAACATTTGTTAAAAATCAGGTCATACCTACCTATTGATATAGCCGAAAGCGCAGAAGACAAATTAAAAGAAAACAGTGTTAGTTTTTGTTGCCAAGTTAATAAATGGTGGCACTCACTGCTCTCGCTCACAAAAAAATTGAACGAGACCATGCAGTCTGGCTTAATGGCAACATAACTATTACTTTAAATAAATGCCCTATATCTGATCAAGAGAAACCCTCTAGTTCAATGGGAAGACCCAAAAAGTCATTTGGAAAATTGTGTCAATAGAGTAAAATTCGACGAGTAGAGCCTCTAGTCAAAAGTTACTCACAAGAAGAATTATGTTTTGCCTCCCAAAGAGCGACACAGTTTTCAGCTAGCGAGCAGGTTACAGTCCACTCTAAATGCTTAACAACCAAAAAGGCCACAGCATTATACTACGACCTTGATTTGACTGTCAGAAAGTACGGCATTTTACGGTTCGTTGTAAACGCAATACATCCCGACTTTTTCCCCAGCTATCGATCCCTACTTGCAACAAAAAAATAAATATCTACCAGTAAACATTCTCGTGACAGAGATATCCGCTGAAATTCAACTTCAGAAACTTTTGGTAAAAACGGCAGTCAGTATATTGAACATTACAAATTTAACTGAATGTAAAACTACTGACATAAAACTTATTTGTAAATGGGGTTTCGACGGTAGTTCGGGGCATAGTCAATACAAGCAAAGATTTACATACTCTCCTGCCACTGATGAGTACATGTTTTTAATAGCTGTGGTTCCCTTAAAACTTATCGATAGTAGTAATAATATTGTTTGGTCTAATTCTAAAACTTCCTTAACATTTTACTGTCGACCCATAAAATGTTCATTTATTAAGGAGAGTGCTGATATTATCCGTCAAGAAGAGAAACACGTGGTTGAATCAATTTACTCTCTTAAATCATATGAAACTTTGGTGGGGGAGGGACATTTTAAAATATCATTTAAGATGCTTTTTACAATGTTTGATGGTAGTGTCGCTAATATCTTATCTCAAACAAATTCATCTGCCAAATGCATCACTTGCGGAGTCACTCCGAAAGAAATGAACCTTAACTCAGTTTTTACAAAATCTCCAAAAGTTGAAAACTACCGTTTTGTTATTTCAACCTTGCACTGCTAAATTAGATTTTTTGAGTGTTTGCTACATATAGCTTATCGATTGCCAATCAAATCCTGGCAAGTAAAAGAAAAGGAAAATAAGAAAATTGTCGAAAACATAAAAAAATCTATTCAAGAAAACTTTAAAAGTATGCTGGGTCTTATTTGTTGATAAGCCAAAGCCGGGATATGGTTCCACAAATAATGCTAATACGACAAGAACATTTTTTCAGAATCTTCTGTTAAGTGCCGAAATAACGGAAATGAGTAAAGACCTAATAATTAAATTCCATATGATTATAAGAGTACTAGTTTCGGGATTTAAAATAAATACTGCAAAATTTAAAACTTTACTTAATGAAACTCACTAACTTTATTTAGGTTTATACAATTGGTACTATATGCCCAGTTCGGTTCACAAAGTTTTAGTGCATGGCTGCGATATAATCGATTTTTTTTATTTGCCTATTGGACAACTATCGGAGGATGCCTTAGAAGCTAGACATAAGGATATCAGAAAAACTCGATTACATAACAGCCGAAAAACTTCTAGAACCGACAGCAATAAAGACATATTAGCATTTTTTATTTAGGATTGAGCAAAAATCTTTGTTAAAAATATTGAAGTTTATTTTGGTTTTTAGTTTATTATTGTTCCACTTTCTGTAAAAGATTGCAGGTATATAGATATATATATATATATATATATATATATATATATATATATATATATATATATATATATATATATATATATATATATATATATATATATATATACATATACATATATATAATTGGCAGGCATGGATATACCTATACAGAATTAAAAAGCATGTCACGGCTGAACAAGTGCTACAACATATCAAGAAACAACCTGGATTCGAAAATGAAAAAGCAGAAGTAAGAGAACTTCCAAATGAACCCACAAAGTTAAAGAGTTTTGTTGTTACAGTTCCGCTTGAGAGAAAGGATGAGCTCTATGATCCATCATTTTGGCCACAAAATGTAGGAATTAAAAGGTTTAACTTTTCACTCTTCCAAAAATACAAACCAGCTGGAAATTTTTTATAGAAAATATCATTTCAACTCCTGCCAATTCTCAACAACAAAACAATGAGTTTACAAACACTGACAATTTTGGCATAATTCATCAAAACGTGCAATCTCTGGGAAATAGCGTTGATAAACTGGAAGAGCAATTAAAAGAACATGAGGAGACTGTAATCATATCTATAACAGAACATTGGAAATCTGAAGAACAACTTGGCAAAATTGGCATAAGAAACTTTAATCTAGTTTCCAGTATCTGTCGAGAGGAAGGAAAACATGGAGGTTCAGCGATATATGTGCGAAACAATATTAATGCAAAACAGTGTAGAAATATAAGTAATTTGTCAGTAATAGGTGATTTTGAGTGCTCCGCAGTGGAATGTGTATTAAATAAAAAACAGGTTGTTACTTTATCAATTTATCGCCCACCCAATGGTAATATTGATATATTTTTTAGTAGATTAGAAAATATTCTAAGCAATAAAATTGGACCCAATAAAATTATTTTAATTACAGGTGATTTTAACATTGAAATGATAGAAGAAAACAATAATAAAAACACGTTATTTACATTACTTAATTTTTATGCAATAAAACCAACAATCAATAGTCCCACAAGAATTACTGCACATTCAAGTAGTTGTTTAGATAACATTTGTACAAATTTGCAATGTAACTTAAATTCGGCGGTTATAAATATGCATATATCTGATCACTTGGCACAAAAGTTAACTTTCAATTTAATTAAAAGTAATGAAATAAAATACACTTACAAGAGATTTTTTAATGAAGGTAATAAAAATAATTTTATTGAGCAGCTTAGACAACAAACTTGGGAGGATGTATTTTTTATAGATCAGAAAGATGTAAATAGACAATGGCAAGTTTTTATGAATATTTTTTAAATATATTTAATCTTTGTTTTCCATTAACCATGATATATAAAAATAATAAACATAAAGATAAAAAACCATACGAAAAAAACAAAGATATTGTAGAAATAAAACAACGGTTAGATGCATTGATGTTATTATCTCAAAAAAATCCCTTGTACAAAACACATTATAATGAAACAAAAAAAGAATATGATCAAAAGTTAAAATTTGAAAACAGCAAATCATACGAAAATAGAATTAAAAAGTCAGATTCAAAAATTAAATCTATGTGGGCTATATGTAACGAAATAACTGGTAGAATTAAACAGAAAGAACATTACTCATGTGAAAATATTAAAAAACTCGCGAATGATTTTAATGATCACTTACTTAAAGTTACACAAGATCTCTTGAAACAACAACAACATAGGCCATTTAGATGTGATATAAACGAAAATAACATGTCAATGTATCTAAAACCAGTCAGTACTAACGAATTAATAATGCTCTCCCAAAAACTAAAAAATAAAAACTGTAGTGGCTATGATGGCATCCCAGCAAGTATTGCTAAGCTTTCCATAACAGAACTGTCATTTATGTTGTGTTATATCATAAACAATTCTATGAAACATTCAACTTTTCCAGACCAACTAAAATTAGCCTTAATAAAACCCTTGTATAAAAAAGGTGAACCAGGAGATTTTGACAGTTACAGACCAATAAGTTTACTCCGTGCATTTTCAAAGATTTTTGAACTAGTTATGTGTTCGCGATTATTAGATTTTGTATATAAAAGCAATTTATTGTCAAATTTTCAGCATGGATATTTGAAAGATAGATCAACAATTACTGCCATATATCAATTTGTAAATGCAATCTTAGATCATTTGGAAGAAAAAACATTAGCTTTAGGTATCTTTCTGGACCTAAGTAAAGCCTATGATTGTGTTAATCATGAATTTCTTCTTTTAAAGCTACAAAAATATGGTATAAGAGGTAATGCAAACGAGTGGATTAGATCATATCTCTCAAATAGACAGCAACAGGTTATTGTCAAAGACAATGATCTTATTGCAAAATCAAATATTAAAGTAAGCAACATAGGTATAGCACAGGGAAGTATAGTCGGACCACTCTTATTTATATTATATATTAATGACCTTAGTACAAGCTTAAGTAACCACCTGTTAACAAATTATGCGGATGACACCAATCTTTTAACATCTGGAAAGGATTTACCAGAAGGCATTGAAAATGCAAGAGAGGCATTTTCAAATACAAATGAATGGTTTGCTCAGAACCAGTTAGTTGTTAATAATTCGAAAACAAATGTTATTGTTTTTCGTACAAAACAATCTGAAATACCACCATTTGATAATATTAGCCTCGGAAATAATGTAATAACACCAGTAACTAATGCCAAATTTCTGGGAATCCACATCGATGAGTTTTTAGATTGGAGTACTACATAAATAAAACATGTTTAAAACTGGGAAGTGTCGGATATGGAATTAAAATTGTAGCCCAATATATGAATTTAGAGACTTTAAAAATTTTATACCACACTAACTTCGAATCAATTTTAAGGTACGGCATAATTTTTGGGGTTCTAATTCTAACATACAACGTCTGTTTGTTGTACAAAAAAGAACCATTAGATCTATTAAAAAAATGAAATTTAGAGATTCTTGTCGAGGTGTATTTAAAGAGATGAATATTTTTACTGTTTATGGGTTATACATATATGAATGTTTGTTATTTGTATTTAACCTCTTCGGTTCCCTAGTATCATATGTGATACCTTTGATTTCTAATTTATTTCTTGGAACGTAAATAATATCGCAGCACAGACCGGGTGGTATCACATACGATACATATGCTAACATACGTTAAAAAGGTTTGCGCGTCCGGACAACTCTTTGGAGCGTTATTAGCACGTCGTGATTTGATCAGTAAACAGCTGCAAGTGACATCACCATGCGTAAACATGAAGATACAAGTAAGTATTGACAAAATATTATTTTTTTCTTAATAAAATTACTTGTTTATATGATAGGTAACAGTGTTTTGTGTAATGTTGGGATTATATTTGTATAATTTTAGAGATATCATACAAATAAATGTAGATATCACTAGTGATACCTTGGAACTGCATGAATACAATTTTAGCTATTTTCACGATGTTTTTAAAAGTTTTTTTTTTTGAAAATTTCCCGCGTATTTTGGATTCATGCTTTGATATGTCTACTTTTGTTTTGAGAAACCTTTAATTATGCAAATATTTTATTTTTAGGACCGCTAAAACCAGAGGAGTTACAAGAAATTGCTGATAAACTAGATCTAAATGAGTCAGATATTGATGAAAATGAATTTGTACAGATAGATGAAGAACACGATCTCACACTGCCCAATGAACCGGATTTTACCAGAGATGAAGAATATAGTTCATCAGATGATGAGCCACTTTCCCGATATCTTCCAGCATCGAAAAAAAATGGTCACGCTCTCAACGCTTTGAAGTCACAACTGTGAATTTTGATGATCAAAATGTAGAAAGTGATATCAAAGAGCCTATTAGTTACTTTCAAAAATATATATCCAGCAATTTTTTGATGATATGGCTCTCTACACAAACATGAGAGAAGTAAGCAAGACTGGTAGTTCATTAGAAACATCTGCTGAAGAACTTAAAAAATTTGTTGGAAGTTCCATGCTCATTGGTATTTATGGACTGCCGCGTCTAAAAATGTTTTGGGCAAATGACACCAGGGTACCTATTATTTCTGATACCATCACTAGAAATAGATTTTTTCAGGTACGAAAACGTTTAAAGCTTGTCGATGATAATGCTTACTCCGAAGAAGATAAAAAAATTGATAGATTTTGGAAGGTACGCCCAATAATGAATATGGTCCACAAAGGTTGTCGTGAAAATGCACGAACTAAAAATGTTTCTATTGATGAGCAAATGATTCCCTTTCACGGACATGTTATGATGAGGCAATTTGTTCGAGGCAAGCCAAACCCGGTAGGATTAAAAAATTTTGTCATGACTACCCCAACGGGCATTCCACTGGACTTTTACATGTACGAGGGAAAAGGGTCTGCAGTTGAATCAGTCTTGTTTCCAGTACCAGAAAAATTAGATGTTGGAGGAAGAATGGTATTAAAACTTACTGATACGCTTCCTGTGGGTGTATCTGTTTTCACTGACAGATATTTTACGTCCATTCCCCTCATTGATACACTTTTATCGCGCAATTTAACATTGGCTGGGACAATAATGGCAAATAGATTACCCAAAAATGCTACATTCTTGACAGATGGTCAGTTAAAAAAATTAGGCAGGGGTTCAAATGATAAACTGGTGAGAGAAGATGGTAAAATAAATTTGATTAAATGGTTCGATTCCAAACCGATTCATTTTGCATCATCAAATTATTCAGTAGAACCTGAAAACACATGCCGAAGATGGTCCAAAGTGGATAACAAACACATTGAAATAAAACAACCGGCCATTGTGGCACAATATAACATCAATATGGGAGGTGTGGATCTCTTGGATCGAGTATTAGGTAAATACTCAATGCGTAACAGAACCAACAAATGGACCGTTCGTACCATATTTCACTTTCTTGATTTTGCTACTGCATCAGCATGGCTAGAGTACAGACAAGATGCGGCTGCTGCAAATTTTGCCAAAAAAGATATTTTAGATTATTTGGAATTTAAGCTATCTATAGCAGAATCTTTAATTTGGGACAGTGCTTCAAGAGACGATGACAGTTCTGATGAAGAGAACGAAGTACCTAATAAAAAAGAAGAACGCAACCCATACCAGACAAGAGGTTTAGAAAAATCGGCAATCAACATTTGCCCCAATTTATGAAAAATGACCAGAAATGCAGGTCAAAGTGTCGTTATCCCGGTTGTAAGAAGCTTACTTTTGCAAAATGCACATCTTGCCATATTTTTTTATGTTGTAGTGTAGACAGAAATTGTTTTCTTGAATTTCACCAATAAATAATACCTTTTATACTTTTGTGTGATTTTGTAATTTTTGAATTTATACGTTCCAAAAGTATCATATATGATACCACATTTTCCAAAAAAACTAATGACTTTTTCTTGAAACAGGCAAATTTTTACATTCAAGTAGCCCCATATCTACAACAAATTTAAAATTCTAGAGAAAAAAACTCTTCCTGGTTCTCTTGGGTCCGAGGAGGTTAAGCATAGGGATAAATTTGAGTCAGAAAATGTTCATGGGTACAACACAAGAACACAAAACTTAGTCTATCCAATTCATAAATTGACTCTAACAGAAAAAGGACCATATTATATGTGTATAAAATTTTATAATAAGTTACCAAATAGTACTAAATTGTTAAATAGCTTAAGTAGATTTAAGAAAATTGTAAAAAGGGTATGGTTAAATTAGAGCCTTATACATTAAGTGATTATTTAAACAATAATACTTTACACAATATTTTCTAAAAAAGTAATAATTTTTCTCTGTTGACGTCATTTCACTTTATCTTTGTGTATATATGTATTCTGTAGAGATGATTTGAAATAAAGAAGCTTTATTATTATTATTATTATTATTTTTATATATATATATATATATATATATATATATATATATATATATATATATATATATATATATATATATATATATATATATATATATATACCTC